>VWPU01021670.1:0-60770 GCA_013398955.1 Callaeas wilsoni | reverse complement strand
GCCCTCAGCCAAGTTTCTTGGAACTTTGCCTCCCGTGACGCACGCGCCGGCGCCGGGCCCCGTCCTCCCGGCGCAGCCAATGGGCGGCCGGGACGCCGGGGCGGCGGCCAATCGGCGTTGGCCGGACAGTTCCCCGGTCCTGACCGACCTTCACCGCCCGGGCGGGGGGGCGGATAAAAGGGCCCCGCGGCGGCGCGCGGCGCTCCCGCCTCTCGTCCCTCCACTGCGGCGGACACGGCACGGGCGGCACCGCGGGACCGGCGGGGAGGTGAGCGCCGGGAGCGGGGGGAGGGAGGTCAGCCGTTCCCGTGCACCGGATCCCCGTGCACCAGGGATATGGGCGTTCTGTGCACTGCCGGGAGGCCGTTCCCCTGTACCGGCTCTCCGTGCACGGCAATAAGGGTGTCCAGTGCACCGCGGGGAGGCCGTTTCCCCGTACCGGATTCCCGTGTGCCAGGGACATAGGCGTCCTGTGCGCTGAGGGGAGGCCGTTTCCTTGTACCGAGTCTCCGTGTACCGGGGACACGGGCGTCCCGAGCAGCGGGAGCAGGGACGGAGGAAGGGAGGGAGGGATGGCGATCCCGTGCTCCGGGGTGCGGGTGTCTCCTGCACCGGGGTGCCGCGGCGGCTCGCCGTCCCCCGCGCCGGCGGGAAGGCGGGCGGGCCAGCCCGGCGAGCCCCGGAAGCAGCCCGGGGAGCCCCGGCCGCCCGGCACTGACCGCCCGTCCGCTCCCGCAGGTCCGGGCCGATGGTGGAAGGTAGCCCCCGGCAGAGCCCGGCCGCACGCCATGCCTTGGAGCGTCCGCTGGGTCGGCGGCTGCGGCGCCCAGTCCCAGAAGCAGTGCAAGAAATCCTCCTTCGCCTTCTACCAGGCGGTGAGGGACCTGCTGCCCGTCTGGTTCCTGGAGGACATGCGGACCATGGAGGTCTTCCACTGGGAGGATGGGGGCAAGGTGAGCGTGTACTCGCCCTCGGAGGCGCTCCTCTACGCGCTGGTGCACGACCACCAGCCCTACGCCCGGCACCTGCTCACTAAGTTCCCCCAGAGCGCCCTGGCCGTGCCCAGCCAAAGCTTCAGCTGCTGCCAGTCAGCCCCGCACTTGGCCATGGCCGTCCGCTACAACCGCGTCCGGGTGCTCTTCCGAATCCTCAAGGCCATCCAAGCCTTGCCCCCGAGTGACAGAGCCGCCCACCTGGACCGCCAGGGCTGCAGCCGCTTGGAGGGCGGCAAGACAGCCTTGCACATGGCCTGCGAACTGGTGCGGCCCGAGTGCCTGCTCCTGCTGCTGGGGCACGGCGCGTCGCCCTGCTTGCAGGACAGTGCTGGGAACACCCCCCTCGACACCCTGCTGCAGCAGATCTCCCACATGCCGGCAGCTAACATGCGTGCCAAGCTCCTCTGCCTCGACTGCCTCTTCTTCTTCGTGCCTCAGGACCTCAAGTTTGCAATGAAACAGCAACTGTTGGACAACCGGCAGCAGTGGCAGGACCTCCTGGGGGAGAACAGGTTCCAGTGCCTGGTGGGCTTAGCTCCCCCATCGCTGTTTGTTGGAGCCATGCGTGTCTTGATCAGGACCATTTCACCTGAGCACTTCCCAGAGGCTCTGGATAATCTGCCTCTGCCTCATTTTCTAAAGCCTTTGGACTTGAAACTGGAGAGCTAGAGGGGTGGTATGAGAGCCTCCCGCTCACCTGACAGAAATAGACTTGTGCTAAAACCGTATCAATATACAAAGCTGCTAATGCAGTGGCCAAGTATCTGTTTTACTGAGAACAGTATTTTTTAAAAGAATTGTATCTGGCACTTTACAATATATTTTATTTAAAGATCCTTGTGGTGAAGCGAGGGCCATGCTGCATTTTATAAAGATGTTCTATGGCATGTACAAATGAGGGTATGTGGAAGAACATATTTGTAAATACATCCAAATAAACCAGTGGCAGATGTGATCAAAATACAAATCAAGCAACTGAAAACCCTGGAGTGGCATGTGCCTTGGAAAAGCGTGTGCAGGGTGGGGGAGTATCTTTTTGTTAGGATTTCCCTGTTACATAAGCCTCGCCGTCCTGGAACAGGATGACTCCTTTTTTACAGCTCTCCTAATACATCTTGGCAGAGATGCGGGGTTTTTTTAAAGGCACAGATGAAAACTTCCTTGTCTTGTACACAAGACCAAAGAGAAGCCAGATACTGTTACAACTTCCCTAAACAAGGCTGGCAAGGATGTGCATCTGAACAAAATGTATTTTAAAATATGCATAAATAACAGTTGGCTTCCTTGTAAGCTTGTCTCTGCTCCCCTTGGAGGGCCAAGGTGTTTGTTGTCAGGCAGAGAGAGATGGAGCACACATGTTGCTGTGGCCAAAAATGTTCCTGCCCTGGCTGAGCTGAACCCTGCAGCCCCTCCGTGTGATTGCTGCAGGGTGAGGACGGTAGCACAGAGCAGGAGGGCCAGCCTGCTATTCCCAAAGGGATGTAAGGAGGTATGACAATGGCCCGGGATCCTAGATCATGGCTTTTTTCAGGGGATTCTGCCCTCTCCCCATCAGTGTGTGATGGCTCAAGTTCAGCTGAGAGCACCATGGCAGTCTTGGTGTCCGTTCTGGGTACCAGAGGAGTAGCTTAGATATCCAGCCTTTCCCCATCTCTTCTGAGATGCTCCAAGCTACAAACAACATCCTCACAGCTGCTCCAGATCAAAAAGTCCTTTTGGGGTAATGTCCTGCTTCCAACACTTCTGTTTTGACCGAGCGAAGGGTACAGCTTCAGCTCTTGGCTCTGCAGCCTTTACTCTTCAGCATTCTGGACAGTCCCTGTGTAACTGGCACTGCCCCTGCGTGCTCTGCAGGGAGCTGTGCTGGCTCCACCAGCCCTGCAATGATAGTGATCTCCTAGGCCACAGCACTGGAGCCTTGGCTCTGTTCTTGGAAGTTGTCATTGAAACTGTAGGGTTCTGTTTCAGTGCTTAAATTCATAGCCAGGAAGTTGTTTGCCACTTGAACTATTTCAGCTCTGCTATTTGCTCTAAGGTTGTCAAGGAATTGATATGTTTAGAAGAGAAGAGTCATGTTCAAGGCACAAATTTCTTTATTCATGAATTAATTTTGGTTAAGGAATGAAAAAAGAAAACCACAGAATTAGGCACTATAAGCTGTTCATGTTTCAGCAGGACAGAGTGGTATTTCATCTAAAATAATCTCCGTACTGTATGCACAATAAAAGATAAGCCATACTTCTGAAATTTGAGAAGAAACAGAAAGAAGATTGCTATTCTTAGCCTGATAGCACTGAAAATGTTTCCTAGAAGAGAAAATGTTCCTTATTCCTAAGAAACCAAGCTGATACATGCTCAAACCCATTACCATGGGAAATTCAAATCCCTTGCTGGAAAATACGGAATGATTCTAACTGTTCTCTTCAGCTACCTTGTTGATTATAAAAACACAGAAATCCAGAGAACTAATCCTAATCTTCTAAATCTAGCCACTTAAAAAAAAAAATTAACAATGTCGCTACATGCTTTATTAGGGTACATGTTCCCCATTGCTTCTGTAACAATGGTGTGGAAACATCTTTCAAAACAGACAAGTAGTAAGCAGTCAGGTGTGACTTCCACGTGGCAAAGTGTCATGAGGTGGGGGAAGAGACAGAGCGGGGGTGGGGGGGCGGAAGGGAATATTTGTCAGCTCTCCTGACAAAGACATAACGAGATGCAGCAGTGGGGGGCTGGTTGGTTGGTTGAACTGAGTGCTGGAAGACACTCCTGCTCCCAAGCTGTGAGAGTAATTACACACTGGAACAGCACGACAGGCTGGGCAGGACATCCGACACCTTCAAATGAGCCCTTTAACAAAACACGAATTAGAGGCACAGGCTGCCCTGTGACTGCCTGGAGCCCTCCCACCAGCTCTGGGGTAATTCATTTCAACAAACAGAACGGATCCCCTCAACATGTTGTGATGGGTCCAAAGCCAGCTGACTGCTGTGCCCTTCCTGTTATTCTGGGACAGGAGTCAGCCTTGGGGCCGAGCCCACGCTGGGATGGCTCTGCCGAAGGTCACCGACAGCCCTCGCTGCGTGTGGCTCGTTGATGTCTGCCATGCTTCATCTGGAGAGCAACTGTGGGCAAAATACAGTGGTGAGCATGCGGATCGCTCCCCCAGCTGGGTCCAGGCTTGTTTTTCAGACACAGTCACGGGCTGGGAAAAGGCTGGGGCTTCTTGGCATTGGAAACAGAAGTCTTTTGTTTATAGACCAAGCAATAGCAGCATCATCTTTCCTCAGACCGACCTGCCAGCACATCTCTGTCTTCTGCCACCTTTAGGGCACAGTGGAGCGCAGGCTCCACAGCCCATTCGGTTTTCCATCTCTTGGAGAAGGCTACCAACAAAAGTACCAAGAAATGCCAGCTGCATCACCACTGACAAGCTTAATAAAGCAAGCATGGACAGTGATTATGTCACTGCAGAAGAGAACTGTGGTGCTAAAGCCAGGAAGCTGGCCACAAAGGTGTGGAAAAGAAGATTCATCAAGCCCTAACACTATGGGAGCACAAGGGTAAGGAGATAAGACTTGAAAGCTTCTGTCTTACCTGCACAGGTTAATCTTGTCACACAAGGCAAATTACTCATCCATAGGAAATGCTGTCCAAAAGCATGCAAGACAGTAGATAGAACCAGCATTCCTGAAAAGCTTGGTTACAGTCAGTCCTCTAAAAAACTATTTTCTGTCAGGAAACAGTGATGAAATCTGGTAAATATGTCCCATGGGTTGCTCAAGGACTTTCAAACCAAAATATTCATATACTACCCACCTTGTAGTACAAAGTGGTTTTATTTGCTGCAACAGGTAAAAAAGGCCTGAAGCATTATCATTTAGAAAGCAAGGGGAGAGAGGAAGTACTGAGTTAGTTTTGACTCTGCAACTGACTCCTCTCTGCAGCTCCCAAAGTTTAGCCTGCCTAAAGTCTGCTGAAGGAGATTAAGTCTATTGTAATTTTGAGTAACTTGTTTAAAAGATGGATTTGTGCTCCTTAACAGTCTTCTTTTACCTTGGCACAGAAGCAAGGAAAGATAGAGACTAGAAAGGGACCAGGGTGCCAGGTTTGTTTCCTAATTCCTATTTGTCCTGTGTCTGGTGTTCAAGCCATACGGGTTTTTGACTTGCAGTATAAGAAATCTACTGACATCAGCAGATCCTTATGCATTGCATCATCCCATCCAGACAAACAAGGCACTCGTGCCATGTGCTTAATATTTAAAGAGCACTGTTAATCCTTGCAAACCAAGTTTCATAAGATCTAAGTTAATAACAGTACTTCCATCCCTGCTTGGTGTCAGCACGTGTCTGAGGCTACATAACCATTAATTCCCAGGCTGGCTTCAGTGGTCTCTCCTCCTCTGCCTACAACATGTGAAAAGGAAGTTGCTTTTGACTTGCTCAGACCACATCAAACTGTCCTCTGTTACCAAGAATCTCATCTATGGTGCTGCAAGGCTGCTGCATGCACTGATTTACTCTTGCTCTTCTCACCACACAGGTACAGGTGCACGTGTAGCACAAGAGTGGAAGGAGCTGAGCTCCCCCACAAAACCTAACTCAGTAGGAAACACAAATAGAGTTTGCAAAACCATCAGAGATCCCTCCCTGCTGCTACAAGAAATGGAACCAAGTTCAGCTGGGGTACAAACATTGCCCCCACTTGCACTGATGACCTCTGAAATGTCCAGTGTCTGTTTGCCCACTGGTTTACTTGATAAATGAAAAAAATCACATAAATCAACAAAGCAAATTTCAAAAGCCTCAAATGAAAAGAAACTCATCATGTTTAGGAATTACTGCTAAAGCCAGGAGAGCTTGGTCATCTAGTCTAAATTGTGTATGACCCAGGCCAGCAGTTCTCATGTTGAGCTTATCACATCTGATTGAGTTACAGCATCTGCTTTAAATCCAACCGTACTTTATTGGTTTTTAAACTGTGGCTCTCAGAGGAACCTGTTGCTGAGCCAAAAAAAGGTCCCATCCAGCTAACCTTAATCTCTCATCCATCCCTAAACCCCAAAACATCCTCTGCCATCAACCCTGCCTCCTTATCCTCTAGGAGAAAATATTCTTCTCCTAATACAAATGTGAGAATTGACCAAAATGTATCTGAATCAGCAAGAAGAGAGGCAGAGACAATTCAGAGAAGCAAGGAGGGTAGAGAGGGACTTTGATCTGTCCCACACCTCAGCTTTCTGAGCAAGGTTTTAGCAGGTCTGAGCCAGTACATGAGGATGCTATGTGAGCTCCAGACCCTCCAGCTGTTGTAAGGTTACGTTCCCTGTACTGCAAATCTAATGGGAAACAGAACAAATCAACACTTCTCCTTCAGGAAAGCAAATTAGGCCTGAACACCTCAATTCCCCCATTCAGGAGCCATGGCAAGACATCTGCATGCCTGGGACATGAGGGGTGACCATGGACCAGTCTCCCCTTCCTTGTGCTCCCCAACTAAGGCAAACACAAGGGCAGTAGACTCCATGGACCTCAACAGGGAGATGAACAATTAATGCTAGACAAGTCCTTCCCTCAGGGTCCTCTGTGGAAAGCAATGGAAGGAGGCCAAGGGAAGAGAGAGACTTCCAGGCAGAAAGGACTTGGCTCAGCCAGGACAGGGAGCAGCTCCCAGCTCCGAGGAGGGCAGCATCCTCCCTGCCTCTTGGCCCCCTGATTCCTGCACAGTTTGCTGTGAGTGCCACAGCTCCTCTCCCACAGTCTCATGGCTCCGAGGCCAAATTGACTGTCCTCCCAGCAGTGACCAGGCAGTGTACACAGACCTTGACTCTGTTTGGAAGACCGGGTAGCCTCATCTTCTCTCTCAGCCAGCAAAGCAACTTTGCCCAAAATTGTCCCTCTGCTCCTTTGTTCCAGTCCCAGTGGTAATTACTGTTTTGATGTAAGGGGTGTTTTTTGTCATCAGTTCTTAATATTCAGGCTTTATTTTATAATCATTAGGGGTTTCTCTTTTTAGTAGTGCAAGTAAATCGCAGTAAACACATACTACATCACACTCATATTTTTAATGTGATGTCATTTTCCTGACAATGTTTGAGGCAGCATTTAAAAGCAAAGCCTAAAAGGATAAGTAATTTCTAACTCACAGTAAGAGAGAGAATGAAATCCCTTGAGGAGATGAGCTTCTGAACATGCTTTCCTCTAAAACCATCTGCTAGTGCTCTCCTGCTCTCTCCCACTCCTGCAACAGGGAAAGGTATTGATGGTTAGTGACTCAAAGTGACAAGACAGAGGGATGCAGACTCTCACACTGATTTCAGTCCCTTGCTAATGCCATGCCCACTCAGGGCTGTGGCCAAAGGCAGGCTGGATAAAATTCCCCAACTAGTAAAGGAGGTGATCTGAGCAACTGCTTGTCCACTTCTTCTGTGAGGAGAGGGGCACATCACTTCTGATAACACATCTGCAGGCTCTCCCAGCAGGAGTGGGGCTGGGACCTTAAGGGCCCCAGAGCTTAGGAAAACTGCTGAACGCACTGTAGGGGCACAGAACCATTGCAGAGCTCTCAGTGCTCTGGGAAAAACATTCACATGCCAGTGGGAAGAGCGTGGCACTCCCTTGGATTTGCTTCCTCCTTCAGATGCCCAAGGTTTGACTCAGCTTTGCTGCAGCAGCATCAGGGCTGTGGTTAGACTACAAACGCCCTGGCAGAAAAACACCTTCTGAGACAGCCCTGAGGTAAGAGCTGCTGGGAGGGCAGAGCAGGTGAGTCACTCACTGAGTCACTCAGCAGGTAGAATATTTTGAAGGATAAAACCAGGTCATTTCCTTCAAAGTGAAATGCCAGCTACACATCACCCACATTCACTATGGAGAATATCAGCTGAGGTGTTGGAGCTCTGTACAACATCCTGGCCAGAGATAAGCCGTTCACATCCAGCAACATCATCCCAGCCTTCATGACAGGTCAGCAAACTATCATCCCATCAGCCAGGGCTGTGGTATCAAGATCTAGGTGAAAGACACAAGGTGTATTTCCTCATAATCCTTTGCTCCAGTCACTCTGGTCTCTATGAGACCGCAATTCTTCCTGAGAGTTGCCACCCCAGGCTGGGTGTGCAGAGAGAGGCACTCCACCCTCCATTCTTTCTGTCAGGAATAAAGTCCTCTCTCCAGCACAGCCTGTCCCAAGACTCTTGTCTGCCACTCACCTCTTCCAGCACTTACACCCCTGCTCTCAGGATGCAGCGGAAGCACACTACCAGCATGGTGATGGGCAAAAACTGGCACAAACATCCAAGGTGTCCTTCACTGTTCAAGAGATTGGGTAATCCCAGGTAAACCTACAACTCCTCAGTGAGATCAGGCCCCTGTGGAAGCACGGAGTAGGAGGCACCTGGGGCTTTGGGAAGACAGCATGGCCAGGCAGACACTGGGGCCAAGCACCACAACACTCGTATCATGAATGCTGTGAGAACCTGAGTTCCCAATCCTTTGGTACCACATGGTATCAGCTGTGCTTACACACATGCTTAGATATGACTGGTAACAATACGCCTGTGGTACTGAGCCGCTGCCCACATGACGAACAGCCAACTCACACCACGTCTCCTTTTGCCAGTTTGGAGAGACATAGAGCAGTTAAATTCCAGCTTCTGAGGTCAAGCTTTTCCTGAGCAACATCAGCAAACATTCTTATCAGTAACATCAGCAAATATTCTTATCACCAGAGGTCTCTGGCTCAGTATTGCCCTGCAGTGGCCACCACAGCAGCCTTTAACTCCTCAAGTCTCACAGGCACCCACAACAAGCCAGATAACAGCAGACCTTGTCCTGCAATAGTCCATGCTGCACCTGCAAACAGCATTTTTGCTGATACCAGCCCGGGGCTTGTCAGGCGGGTGTTTCTACTGCACAGCTGAGCCCCATGGGGCTAAAGACAGAACCACAATGCTCTGCTCAAACAGCAGGACTCTCATGCGTTCCCATCCTCTTTCCACTTTAGCTGAATGATGGGGGAGGAAAAAGGGGGAGCAAATTACTTTGCTAGCCCTGACAGTGAAGGAGTAATTTTCCAAGTGAGAGCCAAGCAGAAGAGGGAAGAAGTGACACAGAGCTTGGCTCTGCCCACCTCCAACTCAGAAAGAAAAGCTCTGCTGAGCAAATGCTGTGCCTTTCAGAGGGTGCTAAGCAGCACTGAGTACCCACTCTGGGAGGTAATAAGTCCCAGCTAGTAGTCTGGATGTGCATCTATTCACCTTTTCAGCATTTGCAGCTCATGCATGGGAAGTGGCACTGTACTGTACCAAACCAAGGACACAGAGCTGGGAGGGTATTCGGAAGTCTTTTGTTCCAGAATCAAAAGAAGCCTTTCCTGCCTCCTACTTGGGATTTGATGCTTTAGAAACTGGTTGCTCAGATACCAAACAAATCTTGTGTAGACTCGCTATTAAAACAAAAGCATAGAAATTTATGTAACCAAATCCCTGCTTTGGACTGTGACCTTACCAGGCCCTATTCATTAATTAGGCTACACTGAAGCTTTACTCAGATCCAAACCTGACACTGATGCAGCTCACTCTGTAGAAGACACCCTTGCTGATGGGACACATACCAAACATGCTGTTTTAATGCCACATTGACCACAGGTGACATTGGCATTAAATACACTGTGGCAGAAAGACGTGTCCTACCTCTCTCTGTTAGCTGCTGTCTGTGAAGAAAAAAGCCAATTTGGCTATCCAAGCCAATGACTTTTAGCTCATCTGGCAGAAGGGCTGCACCCCCTGTGACAGCAAGTCTTGAGCTCTGAGCCTACAGAAAACCCATGTTGTTGGTGGTATAAAAACATGAAACTAGCACAGCGCTCCTGGCATTTCTACCTGCCTTCCTGGTTCCCAAGCCTCTGCAACATGTTTCTTTATGGGTTACTGGGAAAACATAACTCTCCTGGTTTGTTGCTCACTTTCCTGTTGCTGTAGGATGTATCTGCCCATCATGCTACTCTCAAGCCCACACCCTCCCTGTAAGCTCCAAGCTTGACATCCTGCTGAACTGGGTAGTAAGGGTCACCTCACCCTGCTCCCCACTCCGGTTTGCTCCTTTCTGAGCAGCCTGTGGGAACTGCCTGACCAGTCAGTCTGGCAGCAGCAAACCTTCAGTTCCTCTTTCCTGTTTGCCTGCTCTCCTTCTCAATCTGCCTTTAGGTAAAGACAAGTTTACTGCTGATTTACCACAATAAAAACATGAGATGGAAGGGTTTGGGGAAAATGACCAGGTAACAAACAAAAGGGACAGCTCAGGCCTCTTGAAGTCAAAGATTGATACTATACATGAGCATCCACTTGAGGAGGGATCACCTCTGTGGATAAAGACTATTGGAACCAGCACCTAGAGCTTAATAAAAATGGATTTACTACACAAGTCTAACCATTTGCCTTTTACAAGTCTCACTAAGCAAAGAACAGTACGAAAAGCAGGCCTTAAAAGCAAGGAGATTCAACTCTCCAATGTATCCATTCCGAGAAGAGACAAACACGTGTTTGAGATTTTACAAGTCTCCCATATTGTTGTAATGACAAATCATCAGTGGTCAAAGGAATCTTTCTTATTTATGCTCGTGACATACTGATTATGAAAATAAAAAAGCCAACCCAAGCCCCAGGTATATTACAGCTGTTACAGGTGACATCATGTGTTATGAGCCTGCTGGTGGCATTGCTTTTGTGCCTCTTCTACAATAAAGAGCACTGTTCTCATACAGGCCATCAATAATGTTCTCATGGGTAAGAGAATTGCTGGAGGACTGATGTGCAAAACTGCTGTGTGTTCACAGCACCAATGACCGTGGAAGCCATTCACTTAAGAGTTGGACTCAATAATCCTTGTGGGTCCCTTCCAACTCATAATATTCTGTGATTACGTGAAAATGACATCAGAGGAAGATGCACTCATTCTTCACCTTCAGAGTTCCTGACTTTGTGCTAACATCATTGAGATCTACCAAGCAGAACATGAAGGGACATAAGAGTACTTAAAGAAGTGAAAACAAGGCGATACCACCTACATAAAAGAATCAAGCAAAGCAACAGAACATTAAATGGCTCTGACAGATAGATGTTCTTATTCCTTTATATAATTACAGGAATTGTTCCCTTTGTCCAATCCTAAATGCTTCATGGAATGGAACTGCCACCATTTCCTGACAACAGCACAACCTCATAAGTCTTCTGATAAAGAAATGCTTCCTGCCATTAAGCCTGTTTCTTCTTTCCTCATTCATCTTCCACAGGTCAGAATTACTTTCTTCAACGTTCCCTGAAACCACCATTTTACTTCTACCCACTCTAGCAACTACAGATTAAGGTAGGTATTCCTTCAAGGCTCTTTCACTTCCATCCCTGCCCCCCTCCCTCCCTTGGAGCATTATCTCTGCTATCTCTGCTCATACTGGTTTTCTCAGAATGCCTTTTCTGAAATTCAGGTGCTTCCAGCTGTTTGCAGTAACTTTGATGTGAACACATCAATATTAGAGGGAAAAAAGTTACATCAGCATTATGCAATGCAATGCAAAAGACTTCACCTCAAACCAGGAACAAAACTGCAAATATTACACAAAACCACTACCACAGGCCTCGTGTGGCTTGACTGTCTTTTGGAAAGGTATGCTCCTATTTCCCAACCAGTGGCACAGAATGGCTTCCAAAGATAACCCTTACTTATGTGGACTACAGCAGAGACATTGGGATAAAGGAGGGGGGTGGGAAAAGATGGTTCCTTCCCCAAGTGTCATCCATGTTAAAATTTTATTAGACACTGCCAAAGAAGAAAGACTATCACATTATAGAAAGAAGATGCATTTGTTTTGCAAAATCACTTGCTTGGGATGGCTTCCAGAAACATCTTACTTGGCTGAACACAAGCAGAGTTGCCTCCAGAGATGTTATATGGCAAAGCCTTAGGTCCTACTGATAATATTTCTGAAGCCTGTCCAGGGTCCATTGTAGTGAAAGCTTTGCCATGAATATATATAGGACTAAATATGAAAGACAAGCATTCCAGTATTCCCTAGTTGCCCGGCTCTGTTTTCAAAAAATATTTTTTCAAAATAGTAAAAAAATTTTTTTGTTTTTCTCCTAGTCAGCATGGTTATAACTGTGGCCAGTATTTCCTGAGCTTAACATGACAACTGAATTCAGATACTCTAAATCTGCTATTGGGAAAACAGCTAAATATAAGTCAGGAGACCAACAATACCAGTGCTAATAAAAATAAACTCAGATTTCTTTTATTTTTTGGGGCAAAAGCAATGTACATATTCCCACTGCAGCAGTGCTTCTGGAGCAGTGATTCTCAAAGAAGCTTCATCAGGCAGTGCCAAGTGGACCACATTTGTTTACGGAAGCGTGCAACTTCTCTGGTGCTTTCCATTAAAAACTAGATGGAGAAAGTGCAGGAAAATCTACAAGGAAGTTTTAGTGGTGACCCAGGTCAACCCACTCAAGAATTTGGGAATAGCTATTTTAAATCTACTCACTCTGAACAAGCTGTACTTGTAAAACTAAAAGTAACAAATGGTGAGAATCTTGAATGCAAAATGCAAATAGGATAATAATATGCAAATCGTCTGGGTGAGAGGCCTAATTGTTGCGTCTATTAGACACTGGATTTTAAAAGTACCCAGCTCAAGGTCAGAGGTGGGTACTTTTCGAAAACCACTGTCATTCAATGTCCTAAAATAATTGTCGATGGTAGATACAATAAGGGCTGTGCTGCTCCCCTCAACATTTAGCTTTTAAAATTAAAAACTGCATGAAATTTGGTGAAATTCACCCTGAAGAGAGCATGAACAAACTCTTATTTGTAGTAACTGATCAAGGATGCAATTTGTTATATTAGTACGCCGGCGCGCTGGCCGGGCTGGGATAGCTGCAGCTTGTCCAGGTGTGTTTAACACAAAGGGAGAACACCCTGTGGCACCTCGGTGCCTCGCTTGCCAGCCTCCCAGCCCGAGCCGTGGAAGGCACGTAGCCCAGCGTGCCTGGGGCTTGTAGATAGCCCAGGCGTGACCAGAAATAAATGAGCAGAGGTGGCTCCTTCGGCCGGTGTTCCAAGGGCTGATCATAGGAGCTCCCTCGAAGGGGACTGGAAGCGACGAGGACAAGATAGCAGACTGAGTGGGCTTAAAAGGGATATAGGGAAGGGGGCGGGGATGACATAGCAGTGACCCATAGGAAGAAGTGAAGGGCAGGACAGATCTGGTTACCTTTCCTTAGGAGATACAAGGGGTGTCTGTCCACTGTCAATCAGACAGACCGAGCCTACATCAGGTCACAGGAATTCAATGGGAGAAGCCATCCTCACAGAGGGTGATTCAGGGAATCAGCCCACCAAACCTCTTTATCTGGGCTCTGTGGCCCCCTGGTCATTCTTGTGGTTGGTTCATTCACCACAACAATTTGTGTCTCCTGTGCTGATGTGTTCCCCCCGGCTGACTTCAAGAACTCTGGCAGGGAACCCCAGACTTCAAGCAAGAATCCTTAGAGACAGACCTAAGGAACCACCCCTTCGTCCAGATCTGCAAAAGATTCCTCTTATCCCCCACAGAGGCTGGCAAAACTCACCAGGCAGGGAATCCTATGTAGGTGAGGAGCCCGTCCATGCTGCCCAGAACAAATGTGCTAAGGGAGACACTGAAGTCTGGGCTCTTGGCAGTGCAGTTCTGCAGAGACAATGTTATTCTTAAGGTCCCTGAAGCTGACAGCAAGATAGATGCCAACCTGCTTCTAAAAGTGGCTTTGAGAAACCACTGGCGGTATGATTGCGACACTCAGGGATTGAATGAAGCAGAGCCTTTTAAGTGAAAGCCGAGCTCACCTTGCTTGGTATGCTTTGAAAACGCATCTGAAAAATATGGCATCTCTCACCCATTTAAAAAAACCAACAAAACCAAACATCTGTTACTTTGTATCTCAAAAGTCTTCTATTAAAATCAGGTTTAAGAAGTCACTACATTGCAAGCAGCCAGCAATGGTGATAAACATGCTTCAAAGGACTAAGGACAAGGTTAAAGTTGACACAAAACCCTGCTGGTTTAAGCTCTGGTTTTTTATCAAAACCGAAGTTAAAGCAGAAGGAGCTGCTTCACTACATCCCTGGACCTCAACTCCCATCCTACAGCAATTAGAAATGGCAAGATGGAGGGGAAGGAAAGAAAGTGTCATACAAAACACTCAATTGCCTGTGTTTTCCTCAGAGGATTTGCTCTATATATGCACCATGTAAATGCATGAAAGGACAGGAGAAAGATCTCTCCGTTAAGCAAAGAACAGTATGGAAAGCAGGCCTTAAAAGCAAGGAGATTCAACTCTCCAATGTATCCATTCCGAGAAGAGACAAACACGTGTTTGAGATTTTTTTGTTTTTGTTTTAAACAGGCCTCATGTTGGCAGTATTTTAAGTAACCAGCTAATTAGACGTGAAGCCCAACAGATCTCCTACACAAGTACCTATGGCATCAATGTTAATATTTAACAAGGCCAGCATTGTTATTACAGCAATTACAAAGAGAACCCACAGTGCTAAACATGTTATTTCAAAGTGTTACACTGATCGTTTACCACGTTCTCCTTAACTTAAAAGGTCTGACGTTCACCACAGAACCACGGAACAAAGTGCAGGTCCATTGCTTCACATGTTTTTGTCCCCAATTTGGAGTGCTGGGTGCGGCTCACAGAGGGAACAGACCTTAGACCATCTGTTGAGGCACAGAACGGATTTAGCAAGACAAGCGTGGGAGCTGAGCAAGTAAAATCTCAGTCATTCCAGCAACTACCCTACTTACTTTGCACTTCCCATGATCAGCTGGCTGGTCTGTTCCCTAGAACAACCGGGGATTGTGGGGTTTCTTGCTGGCAGTTGCAGTTTTTCCCCTGCAGCTCAAGCAAATTCATTCTCTATGGTACATCCCCCTGCTCTGCAGCCAAGCACACGTGCCAGGAATTCTGCTGGGGGCTTCCCTGGAACTTTCCTCCCAGCCTTATATTTTTTTTCTGGGCGAGATCTAGTTAGCTTGATCTTTCACCTGACCCAGCAGAGCTTAGCTAAATTCATCCAGCCCACAGTTAAGGAAAAATACAGCAGCGTGACAGCCTCAGCAAGGAGTCATCTGTTGAGTACTCTCATTTCATGCTTTAAGAGATGTTAACACCTGTGTCACTTCTCCATTCCATACACAAGATAACTCTGCACACCCTTAACAGCAGAGAGCTCTCAGCAAAGGCTCCCCACGCTGATTAGACAGCAGGTCCACTGAATACAAATAAAGCATGCAGTCACTTGTACAAACCCAAGATGGTAAGTACAGGACGTTAATAAAATTCTGTACACATCTTTAGATACATTTTCTCTGGATATGAGATTCAAAACACAAGTGTCGTAAATTGAAGTCTCCTTCCTTTATCTGCTCTAAGTGTATCTCAGCTGAGGTTATGAGAAAAGTATATTAAAATGAAAAAACAAGTCACTGGTTTCTTCAGTATCAGAAATAGTGAATAATGTTTGAAAGATTAATTCATAACTGCTCCACTCAGTGATATTCAGCTGTGTACTATTCAATTCCTCTATCAGAATCACAGGCTACAAACATCCCTGTATTTAGAAGTAATTTCTGAGGGCCAAAATGGAAAGGGCATTTTTCAGTTTGGAAGATTTAGTACTTTTTGGTATTTTATTATTATTGTTATTAGCTTTTACAGAACAGAAATCAAAGCTTTTATATATGTGCATATACATATACATAAATAAAAACTCCACCATCCGTAAGAACACAAAGATTCTCAAACAGATCTTTACTTTTTCTATGCTTTTTCTCCTCTGCTCGCCTCAAGCAGGATTTTAACCTTATGGCTAATATAATAATTTGACAGAGATATTTAAATAGATTTCAAGTCAGGTAGACTCAAAGACCAAAGGAATCATCATGGTAATTTCACCCAGCTTCTAGTGTGACACCAGCCACAGAACATGTTAAAACATTTCTTGCACTGAACCCAAACCTCACTTCCCATCTCGATTTCAAGCAGTGAGACATCCGTAACTGACAAAAGTAGATATTGCAACTCAGTAGAGTAGGGAGATAATTTCATTCATCCAGACATTTTAATCTTTATTGGTGCAGCTCTGGTTGTAGTAAATCACAAAAGATAATGAATGCAACTCAACTTTCACTTTCCACTAATTAAAATCTAGTCCTATATATTACAAGTTCTCTTCTATCTTGCTGATGTAAGAGTGGTTAACTACGCTAAGTCATTATCAAAAAATCAGGGTGATCTACTTTGTTTGACAAGGGATCCATCAGCTTTCTTTGCTGGCTACTTGCCACCATAATACTATTTCCAACATGTAACTTCTGCTTTCAGGAAGGCTGCAAGAGGAATAAAACTTGCATCTAACATTTTACAGCTGGAAATCCTCAATCCAGTCTTCCCTCTCTACTCCTGACAGTAGGGATGGGATATAAGACAGGGCCAGTTAGTGTAAAATCTGGAGACCTGAGAATTTACATGAAGGTAATGAGGAGAACTCCATACCTTCATAAACGATTTACGCTTCAGTAATTGCTAATTAACCAGGCAAAGCCATAGGCATACAAGCACTTGAATTTCAAGCCTTTATACTCAGAACAGCATCTACTGAAAAGGTGCATCAAGGTTTCAAGATTCCTTGAAATCTATCCGGAACTGACAGAAACAACTAGTAAAAACTCACTCGTCAAAGGGCGTTTTAAGAGAAAAGCAAAAATATAAACCAGAATGTCACATGAGTCTGAAATAACCCACAAGTGACTTTGAAATGCTTGGCAGAACTTATCTATTGAAAAGTAATGTAGGGAAGTTACGGGGTTCTGATGTTCACAAGTGTGTGGAAGAAGGGGGGATTCTGGTCCACTCCATCGGACATGCTTTGAACAGGTAAAGAGGCTGAAGAAATGTGAAACTTTGTACCTGCACAAATAAAGCTGTTCAGACAATGATCCAAGTTCATAATTAAGTGTTTCTCATTGTAACTTTCCTAGTAGTAGTACTGCTCCATATCAACAGTTCTACTATCTTATCTAAGGAATCAATATTTTCTTTGACAGTTGCTAGTGAAAGATTTTCTCTCTACCATTTAACATGATCCTATTTATTTTTATTGCTTCGAGACAAAGAAAACCAAGAGTTTCTTATCTACCTCAGATGGCTGTTTCACAACAACTCATCACAGTCATCTTCCTTAAGCTGTGACATCAGGATTACTCCTGCATAATAGCAAGGAGCCAGTGCTGTAAGGAGACTACTATTTCCCTGCGGGAGTCACAGAAGCAGCTGAACCAGTTTGTCAAGATAAAAGCTATGATAATTAGCAAGGACACTGCCATCTGAATCTGAACAGGATTCCTGGGGTTGGAAGTGTGTTTAAGAGTCAGAAGCCTCATTAATCACTGTTATATTTTCTTGTGTGAAGTTACCCAGGTCCCGACTCAGTCAGGAAACAGCTCTCTCCTTTGGGAAGGAGAGAAGCCAAGGTGTCTCTTTGAAGCCCCAGCTGTAGTTCCAGTAAAATGCCAGAAACACAGGAAGTCCTCAGATAATGCAAAATTCTAGGAAGGGTGCAGTTACAGCACACATGGTACAATCACCATTTTCTGCTGGACCATTTTCTAGCTGGAACCACAAATGCATATTTTTCACTGAGAGCTAAAATATTCAACGTCAATTTTTGTTCAGCATGTAAGGAAAGAAATTTGTTTACTTCTATTACAGCAAGACTATCTTAATATGGAGGCAACAAGATTAATATTCAAATATGAGACATGTTTAATTGTCTTTGCTTGAAAGATGAACATTTTTCTGGCTTGACACACCTGTCACAATTAAAAAGAAATATAAAATAAACTCGCGGTGTCCAGGTCCTTACGTTGTCATTACCATGTTGTCTGGGGCAACCTTAGGGCAGGGATTTAATAAGCAGTTGTTCACAACAGGACAATTGTCAAACATAGAGAACTCTCTTGTAAATCAGACAAAAGATGAGTCTTACTACAGTAATTTATTTCTTAAAAATCTAATTTATTGCACTTGTCTTAAAGCACGAACAAAACCAAAAACCTAAATACAGAAATAAAAGTAAAAAAACCCATCCTAATTTTGTTGAAACTACCCTAAAAAGTAGTCTGTAAGAGCTCTTGACACCAATTTAATATTAACGACCATATCAAGGAACAGTACTATACAGTAAATAAACAACTAGCAAGCTCAAACCATTACTAAGATGACTTTGAAAAATGTAATACAAAAGTGTCACTATTAAATAATGCCATTGTACTTGAGCATCTGGTGCTTGGAGGGCACAGAGAAGTTGTTCTTTCTCATGTCCTTTCTCCAAAGTGATTGACTTGGGAGTTGCCATAAGATACTTTTAAGCTGAATTTCAGCTTCTTTGGGGTCCTCAAGACACCAAGCTATGCTTCCATAAAACGACTGGGTTACTTCACAAGCTGATTCCATTACCATCCACTTCCAGACAGGCTAAAAGAATCCCTCTGGGGTAATCTCTGTATAGAGATGAGATAGCAAAGAAGCAAACATATCATCTGTAAAAGGGAAATAAATCTGTCCTTCCTGTAGGACTGAGATTCGACTGAGAACTGACAGCCAATACCACAAGTGCTACTAAAAAAAAATTACATAATTTGGTTCTCTGTCCACCAATTCACATTCTCACCTTGCACCATGTTTGTTCCAAGTTTAGTGCAGTACACGCATGAACTATTCTGAAAGAGAACAGAGGTTAAAAAGAAAACACATCCTTTTCCATATGTGTCAAGTTCTGAAAACAGAAACATCCCCACTTTTCAACTCTTGGCCTTTCCTGAAGCTGGCTCTTTTACAGTATTGGTTAGCAGCTGCTTAAAACATTCTGATGATTTATAAGCTTAGAACAAACACAAAATAACTCCTCCGCCTACATACTGAACTCAGGCTCTCTCATCTATAGTTCTATTGCTTAAAAAAGATGAGGTATCTTTCAAAGAAGATTTAGTATAAGGAAAAATAAACTGCAATGATTAACTTAGGTTACTTCCCAGTTCATCACATACTCCTGTTGCAACATCTGTTAAGTATAAGACACTTCGAAATTTAGCTAACATAGCTAAAAATAAGAATATTGTTAAGTATTTTCTCACAATATCACAATTTTTAATGGGATATATAGGTAATTCTATCAATCACCATTTTATTCTTAATACATCTAAGTTTGGTACTCAAAACAATATGAGTCCAAATGTTAAAGCACTGGCTGGAGGCACAAATACAGCACAACAGGAATTACGAAAGCTGCCTTGTACATTCCTGCTTTGTACTACAAACCCAACAAGCAATCTCTTCTTATTTCAAACTGGGACTCACCCCAAAAACTCTGTCAGCTTTCTGATGGCTATGGAAATGGGCAAAAGTCCCCCTGATATTAGGTGTAATCCAAACCTCTACCTTGTGAATGAAGCCAAATTATGAACAAAATTTCTGGAAATGGAAGGTTAGTATAGCCTTGCAATTATTTATATGGAAATGGATCAAACTAAGTTCATTCCAACAACACTGTGTAATCATGATGTTCTCAGATCTTTTAAAGAAATACTTCACCATATTTTCTTCCATGCTGCAAGGAAAAATAATTCTAAGTATATGTACAAGAGTCAGGGAGTGATCCCATCAGTATGGGTATGGAGTTCCAAGTACAAGAAGAAATTGAGAAATGCTTAATGTTTCCGCTGTAGTGAAATATTTAATGCAACAGAATTCCTTCTCAAAATCAGTACATTAGTGTGCATGCTGTTGTGAAGTACTCACTTTCATTGCTAGTAAGGTTAACTTAAGAGTTATATTTCCAAAGGAGCTTCTACAGTAGTACGGTATAACAATTGCAGTATGCCACACCTAAAGAGTCTCCCAAAAGATTATGTAACAAACATCAGAACTCACAGCTTGGGGGCTATTTAACAGGTCAGTTTTCCAATACAAAAGTGCTAATATCACAGGTCCAATGTGAGTGGCTTTTAGATCCAATATTCTGTACATACATTACAGAAATTCTGTCCTCCTGTTTTTTTCACTGCTTCACAAGCTTGACAGACTTCATATCACTTCCCATTCATCTTCCAAATCATCAGGGTGAAGCAGAACAGAGGTGTCATTATTTTTCTGCAAACTATGGGAATGGCTAAAGGTCTTAGTGAGGCGCTGGAGCAGAGATCCTGAAGTACTGATCGCCCACAGTTCATCTAGAGGGGTCACTGCAAAGCATAAATTATCCATCTTTTAATTACAGTAGCAGGTTCCAATTCTAAACACTGAATAAATAATAGTTGAATCTATTTTCCCAATTATACCCAGAGAAGGCTTTTACTAATCTGATAAAAACACCCTTGGTGAAACATAGTGTGTGCAGCTCTCTCTGCATATGGTCAGCTTGAGCACCATCAGGCAGAACTCAAAGCAGACATCACAATGTTTTGGACAGACTGTCATGCAGAACCAACTTGCCTGTTAAACGTGAGACATTCCCAGGAATCTTCTTCCAGTAGTCTCCCGCAGGATTCTTGTCAGTGATGCCGTATCGACGAGCGACATCTCCGTTGGGGCAGCGTGCCCACACGGTCCTGGTACTTAGAGCCAGCTGGCAGGCCTGCAAACCTACAGGGAATTGGACATGAGGAGAGAGTAATCAGGCCTTCCTAGACACTAAATACATTTGCAGAAACTACTGTGAGAGCAGACATCAAGATGATAACAGTTTTTATATATTCTTACACGAAGCACTGGTGAACAAAAAAGCTTTTTAACCAAAGACTTGGTACTCCCTGCATCTGTTGACCATAAGGGTTATCCCAACATGGATATAATTTGCTATGTGGCCACAGCCATGAGCAACATCCAATTAAAGGACCTTCATAACACGCTTTTGGAGCCCCCACTGTATACGACTACCCCATGGGGAATAAGCAAACAATTACCATCTTAATCTCTCTAAAAATGGTTCATATTATAGACATTGTAGACTTTTGCCCCCTCTTCATAAGTACTCCGCAACCAAGTGCCATGAGTTAATGCAGTGACAAATCTTTAAAAAGCAAACAGCATCAATGCACAGTTATTTAGAAAGAAACAAATAAAAATTAGTTTTATTTAAAGGCAAGGCAAAAGTTTAATTACCTAATCCACAACATACCCAGCACACAGGATTAGTAGAAAGATGTGCAAAATAGCGTAAGGTTTTTGTTACTCATATCTAGGTAGAAACCTCATGTGATATCACAATTAAATACAAAATCCCGTAGCACAACAGTCTCTCTACTGCTTATGAATTCTGCTTTAGTTTTAACTGAAAGAGAACTGTACCACTTACTAATTGAGTGGCAGCAGCCTGAAATAACACAACAAATTAATTTAAAAAATCATATTTCTCCCAGTTAACTACTCAGCGTTTTTAAGTAAAACCAAAGTCCTCTTTAAGAGATAACCCTTATCAAACACTTGATTGCCAAAAAAAATATTTAAGCATTACTATCCAATTTAAAAAGCAACAAGAAAAAAAAAACTAAATAAAACAAACACACTGAGAAAATGGCAGAAACAAGAAGGAACTGATGCATTAATTTTTACCTGGTACGTGTTCCCAGTCAGTGCCTACAGGCATTTCATCTGTAATTCCAACTCGTACATGGACGTTCCATTTGCTATCAATTGCCCACAACATCTGATCATTTGGACTTGAATGAATGCTGACCAAGTTGATTCCTACTGGCTATAAAAATTAAGCACGGTATTTAAACTTTGTACTACTGTATCTTTGTACTATTGTAGCACTTGTTTTTCACAGGAGTACACAAGAGAAGTAAAATATTTACCACATACTAAAGACAAGGAGAAATGTAACTGATATTTTATGTGCTATTGTACAAAATTATTCATTTTTCCAAGAAGTTAAGCCCTTTGTAAGTACAAAAGGAACATGAATGAACGTATCATTACTGATAATGATATTCATATTTAATGTTCAGCATTCAAGTCTAATAATGTTAGTATTTGCTTAACCACTGCTATTCCAATCAGATACAGTTTCAATTGCAAGTTGGAAGAGGGAACTCTTCCAGTGAAATGCACATAATGCAGTATTTTCCTCTTGCCTTACAGAAGTTTTCCTAACATTGCTAAATCTGCATTTTATTTCTAAGCATATTCTAAAGCAGTACATTTCTACAGTCTGAATGTCTCCTCTTTGCAATGAAATGATCTGCCTTCTTGCCTGCACTCCATTCTACAGGAATACAATCATGGAACTCGCTGCAGAGCACTGCAGTGCTGGAGCAGCCATGCCTGCAGGAGAGGATCCACAACACTACCCACTGGCAAACACAAGTGAAATACACTTCCCATTCAGCTCCCAAGCATGTCCTTACTCTGCCTGCTTCTACAGAGATTTGCCCTATCTACTGTTCAAAATCAGTGGTACTGACATCATAACAACTGTGATTTTGTAGCAAAATATATCATCCAATCAGGTTGGATGATTGCAAATATCCTGCAAAACATGTACTTTGAATAAAACATGGATATTAAAAAAAAAATATTTTCTCCATGCAAGCCTAGGAAAGGTACTACAGAAGACAGTATGATGTCTGAAATACTTCATCTCCTCACAAAGCAACACCAGATTCCTTGCTTTAGCCCCATGGGCATAAGCTGAATTTCCAGAGTGCTAAATAGAAGAGCGAGTAGCTCGCTGTATGTATAAACCTAGGGATACAGAAGCATGATCTGCATGTCTATATAAGCACACAACCCAGTCCCAGATGGGCCTTCTGTGGAAATAAGTTACCTGCTTCGGTTTTCCTTTTAAATTCTGGTGCTGACTTGGGTCTGACCAAGCTACAACCAAGTCTGACTTGCATCACCAAATCAATCCTGTTTATTCAGGTTTCAAGGCCCTTGAAACACTGACTGTGTTCTCATGTGTTTGCTCTCATTAGGTATTTGCCCTCTCCTGGAAGCTTGAGGCTGGTAGAAGCTTGATCAAGTATTTACCCGTGGTCACAGTAAATTCACAAGTGGCTGCAGTTTGAGCACTTAAAAGTAAAGCCACTAATTGTCTTGAAAAGCACTGACTACCCAGAATATATAGCTGCTTAGCTACTTTCTGACTGGTATTAAACTACTGTATTGAAAATAAAACCTCAACCAACCAAAAAAAACCCCTCAACTCCAAAACAACAAACCACATCAAAAAACCTCCAAACATATCCAAACCCAACTGAGCAACCCATCAAACACCCAAACCACACTAAAAACAAAACATCCCAAAACCCCACACGATTTCCCCATTTGGACATTCTGCTGTTTTGCTGGAAGTGATCCTTACTCCTGGCCCAGTTTCCATTTCTCCCCTCCATTTTTTATTTGCTTCTTTCTACAGCTACCTTGGCCCTCACTCCCCACTGGTCCCTGCTCACATCCCCACACTGCTGTCGTGGGCCAGTGCCTCACTCCTGTGCAGCTTCCCAGTCCATCACATCCCTCGCCACGCTTCTGCTTTTGCAGTCCCATGTTTCCACACAAGAGAGCTGGGCAGTTATTAGCTTGTGCAGGCTGAAGTACTGCATGAACAGGAGACCTTTGCCTTCCATGTCTTTTTTTATTTTAAAAAATTATTTAATATAAAATTATATTTATATTATTTATATTACTATAAAATTAATTCATTTTATAAATTTATTTTTTAAAATCCACTTATCTCCTTCTTACCACTTTCTTCTAAATAGCCACCTCTTTCCCAGATTTAGGACTTTCTGTCTACCTTTCCCCCATGTCCTTCACACCACAAACTGACAGTGTGTCTGTCTATGCTCTGCAATACACTTCATGTTCCAACCAGGGTCCATCCCAAACTGCCTGACACCTTGGTGGGACTTTTGTTGCTGAACTCTTGGGATTTGTGCACCTTGCTCCCCACTCTTGTGCGTCAGGATCCCATGCCTCTCTTCTACTGTCATTTGTCTAGAAAAGGATTCTCTGAGAAAGAGCTGGAGGAGTATTTCCATCCAAAAAGACTTTCTGAGTGCTTACATCTAGTACCTAAGCCTGTGCATTACTACAGATTTTCAGGTAGTGGAAGCTAAGAAAAGCAGAGGAAACACCCAAAAGGAGAACCACAAAAGGAGTTGCATTAATCTCAGCTGAATTACTCCTGCTACCACTGCAGGCTCAAGGGTAATCAAAGCAATTACTTCTACCCTATTCTGCACCACCAACACATCTAAGAAACAAATGGCAATCATCAAATTCAAAGTAATGCGTTTAAAAGCTTGGCCAAATACTCTTCTCATTCTCTGCTTTTCTAAGTGAGCTCATTTCATCCTTAAGTTTCCCTACCTCTCTGGGTATTTCACTTCCAGCTTCTCTTCCTTCTTCAGGCTACTCAGCTCTTTCTGATAACCTCACATCAATAAAACAATCCTCTTACTCCTACTGCAAAGGATCCAGGCAATTCCCTTCCCTCCCAGCTTTCTGCTGTGGAACAGCCAGTAAAGGACACAACTGACAGGACACATAGTGACAGGACACACCATCATACACAGCAGCTTTGGGCATAAACCAGGGACAAGCCACCGGACACAAACACAGGCAATTCTTAGAGCCTGTTGCAAAGGTTTGACTTCTGGCTTATTTTTTACCCAGAAAGCAGCCATCTACAACAAGAAGGTACTCTCATGGCTACCACAGTAAGGGGGATAAAATTTATTTTAAATTTTCTTGACATAATGTACTATTTTCTTGGAACAATCATGCTGATATTATCTCAGCTATCTCCCATTTTCACTAAGTTTTAATTACCACAAGCATGCTTTAAGTATTTCATAATGTATATAACAAGAAAATCTCTACAGCTGCAGTTAAAGGTTAAATAGAGTCCTCTCATAGCACTAAAGAGAGATATCTGTGCAAATTCATAAACCTGCTGATAACATTTCAGAGACTGATAACCATGAAAATTAATAAATTATTTCAGCGTAGCCTTTCCTCAGCTGGTTTAACTTCCAACAGCATTCATTAGATTTATATATCTTGACTGTGAAACATGTCCTATTTGTAATTTACTGGAGAATCTGGAATTTTAAAGAACCTTGCAGCAGTCTCTCAGCCTTCCTGCTCCGACGCTGACGCACCAAACTCTGTTTATACATTTATCCACGATATTCATCACCGTGAGAGATCAACTTGTTATGGATCACGCATGGAGCCAGTGCTATTTGATAAAAAATTGCAGAACATTGTTTTTCTATTACTTGGGGTGCCAAAAATTTCTAAACTCTAAAAATCTCAGAAGTGTGACTGTTTTAGCCAGTCAGATCTAAATGCAGATTCCCCATCCTCTGGTCTTGTGCCTTGGCTACAAACACCCCAGTCACTTCCTGTCTTTTGAGATGAAGAATTTCCCACCATGACCACATACTGCAACACTATCAACTATGTCCTTTTCAACAATAAAGCAATATACTAAGAGCTGTGGATATATTTGTTGTCTGCTACAAATAAAAACAAGGAAAAACAGCTTGCCACATGTCTGTTGTGAAAATAGTGTTGATAAAATGAAACAAACTTGAAGGAATCACGAAACTGGCAAATTGTTCAATGACATCAAGAAACAATGTCTATGCTAAACATATTTACCAAGTTGTCAATTAGTTTTATAATTCTGTGCAAGTTACTTCCTTTCTGCAAACCACAGAGAAGTAAGTTTCAGTGTAAGAATTTAATTTAAACAATAGTATCAAACAAAATCCAAAGTAAAAAGTAACACATGCCTCCACCCACTCTCCCCTACATACTAAGAAGTTTTTTCTTGTTGGTCACAGCTGAACCCAAATGGTTAAAGTTCCTTGTCAAGGAAGAAAGGACAAACACACGTACACAAAAAAGGCACCAGAACATTTTCCACGTCACTTTTCAGGAGCACAGAGTCCATGTACCAGCAAACCTCCATTATCTCTGTTCTGCTGCAAATATCCAGGATAAGGAAGACTAAACATAACATTATCAGTCTGTCCAAGCCCAATTCTTTTTATAACAGGTTGGTGCCTACATTCAGCACAGATGTTCTCCTTGCCTTCAAAAGACAAATCAGAAACACCTTCAGCTGGTCCAGGCCAGGTTGTAAGAAGGTCACATCAGAGACACTTCTCACACTCTTGACCATTATGAGTGTATCAGACTAATCTGACTATTTTCATGACTAACAGCATCCAGATCCTCCTAATAACAAAGAACACAACTCAGAGAGACTCTCCTCAAACACAGGCCTATTTACATATTATTTTCTTAGGTCCATTTAAAAGAAGGTTATATAGAGCCCTTTAAGCATTAGCTTGCTAAATTAAGTGCTGATTTTTTCTCTGCAGGGAATTCAAGGCAATATACAGGAGCATGAAAGATGAATTCATGTTTGGTCTTTCTCAATGCCACGTGTTCTTCAGTAAAACTGGCATTAAATTGTCAGAAAAACAAGTATTTTTTTGTTGTCTGTAAAACTGGAACATTATTTTCCTCAGAAGCCTTAGAACAACAACAGGCCCCTTTGCCCCACTTTCTGCCTTTGGTGAATAAAGGGCCAAAGGCCTTAGTTGGGTATTTCCAGCCAAGGAGATCTCTACTGTGCTGTCTAGGACTAGCACAATCTGGAAGACAAAGCAAAGCCAAGGAGTAAATTCCTTGACCTCTCCCTTCTGATAGCTCTAAATTTTTTATTCCAACATTTTTTCCTACAGAAACGTGGGAAAGACAACAACATATGGTATCAAATCATAGAAAAGATTAAACCAAACCCATGTGACTACTCGACATGCTCCCAACAGAACCATAAAATACTTTAAAAATATTTAGTACAACTATTCCTTAGAAGCAGTTAAAAAATTAAATAATTTAAACTTCATGTAACCACTTTAGAGACCATACAAACTCCAAGCCTATTCAGGTTTGCCCAACTGTCTTCTGGTCACACTGTTTTATAACTAAGATTATAAACTGCAATGTAGGAGATAAGCTCTCTGTAATTACCACTACAGGTATTTTTAATAACATACTGAAGAACTGAACTGTTAAGAGAGTAACAATTAATTTTTTACAGAAATGTGTGCTAAGTAAACACTAACTGCAAATTCCCAGAAAATAGAATGTAATTTAACACTAGGTAATAAAAACCTTGTATAAGCAAAGCTCTGAGTAACCAAGGCTTTTATTTTTTTTTATAAGCACACTTTTAACAAGCATCAGGTAAACAGCCTCTCATGCAGCCTATGCCCCTAAAGTGCACCTCTTTAGTTTTTGAAACTTCAATAGCTTACCAAGGAGAGAAAGCATTTTTTTGGGGTTCGGCTGTGACCAAAAAGACAAAATTTTTGAGTAGTATGACAGGGGAGGTGGCAGAGGAAACCACCTCCAGGCACGAAAGACACACGACCCAGCCCTGAGAAGGCAACTGACTGCTGGGTTGGTCTGCAAAGAAAGGTGGTTGGCACCGTGTCTGCTTACAGCATCATCATAAACCAGGGAGCCAGTGCTACGTTATAAAGAGGGGCCTTCAAGCTCCAAATTCAAGGTCACAGGGTCTGATGTGTCCAGCAGATATCCCAGGGTGTCTCCTTACTCTGTGCAACCACAGCTCCCACCTACTAAATCATGATGATCATCCTTTACCCATGAATTTTTACACCATGGTGCTTTTATTTTTGAACAGAGTAATTCTGAAAAACTCTCAAAATTTAATGATCGTTGTAGTTGCTTTATTTGCTCAACTGAATGTTAAATATATTTCTTCATCTCTCTGAAAAAATAATTAAATATCTAATTCTCTGTTAATTAGCCAAAATGTAGGAATACTGGAAGAGTTGCAGGTATGAGGAAGTTCCAAGTAATGACCAAACTGAAGTATGAAAACAGAAGGTTCTCTTTCCCACAACTGTTGTTGTAAGTGTAAGCCAGTCTTGTCAAAAAGCAAATACACCACCTTGAGATCACGTTTTAGAAGGACACGGGAGGGCTGCCCACTGAATTTTCTGGGTGTACCCCATTTTGAGCACTTTCTGTAATCTGCAGCTTCTGGTGCTGATAACAATTGCTATCTCCCGTGACAGGCCACACGCACGCTTTTCTGAGCATGGCGATAGCAATGCCTTAAAACAAGTACCAGAAGGTTAAAACTCCAAAGCAGCAAAATACAGGGAAATATAGTGACAGCAGTTTTCTTAACTAGCAACAAGAAGGAAGATAATAAGCACTACACTCAGCAATGGAATCGGTGTGAGGCAACTTCAGAACAAATGCTGAAACTGCATTTTTTCAGCCTCTAAAAGCACCTTTTATGTAACTTACAATTACTCAAGACAGGCATGCCTGTGAAGAATAGCACAGACTTGAACTTAAACATTATGGCATCCTAAATCAGCTAAACAAAAGACAGCTGCTGAAGCTTTGATCTCCTATACTTATTTGCAACCCACCTTGAGACAGCTGCTCTTACTACTGCCAAACAGCTTTTCTCTACATCATCTTGAAAAGTGCAGTCCTCCAGGAAAATCTTCTCCCTATTAAATGTCTTCAGAGGCCTCACATGAGTGAAGATATACAGAACAACAGACTAGTTAGTCCGGTCTGGAGATAACCAGGCCTAATGAGTGTATTACTTCTCCAACCTAAGCAGGCTTTGGTTAACAAAAGATACTTCCTCTGAATCTCATCTTAGCACTCCAAAGCAGAGCTCATGGTAACTCAGAAGATGTCTGTGCAATGGCTGAGTAATGCAAGCTGGTCTGCGAGAGTGAAAACCATCGGACTTGGAAAGAACAGGCATGTGGATATTGCACTGGAAAGAACAGAGATCCATGACAAGGATGTTCCAAAGTAGCACAGATGATTCTGAAGTAAAAGTCATAAAGCATTTTCAACAGAAAAAAATTCCTTCCCCTCTAAATATTCAATCCTTGAAGATCATTTCAAACAAACCCTTCCTACATTTCAGCTTAATGGCAAAATCTGATCTTGAGGACTGCTCACCACTTCCTCCTCTAAGTACCACTTAATGCAGAACTGGCCTTAATAATAACAGAAATCTCACTTGAGAAATGCAAAAGCAAGGCAGATGCAGAAGAAGAAAGTACTCAGATCCACATTAGGTGTTCTGTAAGGTAGGCAGAATTTTATCTAAATACAGGAAACAAAACAAAGATGACGACAACCATTTCTAACAAGTCAACACTCATCCACAAGACACAACCAACTTCCTTACCTTTTCTTGACATATGTTCAATGTAAGGTATTGAAAAGAAGTTAAATCTACCCTGTATTGATTTTTCAGAATTACAGATCATTTGCCTAAATTTTAAATGGTATTTTTAAACTACCATTTGCCTCATAGTTTTAATAATTTGTGAATGTGACAGCATGAACAGCCTTAATTTAGTTTTTTGGAAGTCTGTGTGCAAGAAAAAATAGCTCCTCCTACATCAGTAAGAATTTCTACTACCTATAAGAATTTCTCTTACCTATGATATCAAGTTTGAAGTGTAGAGACACAATTACCAGGCTGTTTATGGGAAGAACAGTAAATCAAAAGTTTGTCTAACTTGAAATGCACAAACTGCAGGTGACAAGTTTATGGCAAACGAAGTCAAGCAGTGCTCATCTGCTGAGACCCTGGGAACTACAAATGATGAACTAAAGCTTTATGCAGTAGGCAAACATTTCCTTAAACAAACCCCTTGTACTTCACAGTTTGGACAAGCCATGTGGCTATTTAAACAGACCTCTGGATTTAATAACATCACTTTTTCAATTCTATTCTCTATGAAATTTGGTTACAAAAGAGCGAAGAGCAGCAATTAAAGAAGTGACAATAAAAGGTCTCAATCTATTTTTAGAGTAAGACTGATTATTTACAATGAATAGATGATTAATCACTCATTACAAATATTTGTTCTGTTTCCTTTAATTTTGTCAGATAAAGCTGTTTATCTGACAGATGCCTTAATGTAAATCTGAGAAGGTGGCTCTTAAGGCCAGTTTTTAAATTGTGGGAAGTAAGAGTTTCTCAAGATCAGATTTTATCTCAGCATCGTTTTCAGAAGGTACTAGAAATCAAAGCTGAAATGTTCAAAGAATTATTTTCAAACAGTTCAACTTGGGGGGAGCTTTGAAAGCAATTTAAAGACTTTTACGTTTTGATCAAGCTCTACTCTTTAATAATCTAAATTAGTCTTACAGTCTATACTAATTTTCTGTTTTATTTTTAGCTATTGTTCCTTTAGGCCAGAAATCTGAAAAGCATTAAATCATAATAAAGATACACACATATAAAAAGATACTCTATATTATCTATATCAATAATATTTATATTTCCTGCTCTTTTTTTAAATTAAATTTTTATATATGTAAGAATATATATGTATATTGGGACATGCTACAGCAGATGATAGTTTTATCCTGCATGTTAACAACAGAATGGAAAAACATTTTCTATTTCCTGGTCTAAAATAATTTCATCAAAGCATTTTGATCAGTTTTGTCAATGTCTTTGAAGCAGCTTCCAAAAAGCTCCTTAACTACATAATTATTTTACTTCTAAGACTGCAGAACCAAATTGATGAATCACAGAAAACATCTATATATAAACTACTACTGCTCAATATACTCTAATGATGTTATCAACCACTTCTGAAGTACTGGATAAAATAAAACAGAAGGAAGGCAGAGAATATATAACGTTATTCTTCATCTCAAGAGATGCTTCAGTAAGGAGGTACAGAGGGAAGAGTAACAAACGAGAATGCGTTTAGTCTTGATTTAAGAAAATAATACAGCATCACAGAGTCAAAGACTGAACTTAAATTGTATTCACTCATTTCAGCATGAGCAAAATCTCATCAAAACTGCAGTCTCTGAACACCTTTGTGAAGTTGTGCAAAGATGGATGCTGTGCAACTGCAGCACTCCTTTAAGGAGAAGTGACACCATAAAAGCAGAGTCTGCAGCTGCTCACAAGCTGCTCCTGAGTCATGAGATCTGGGATAGGCAAGTCATATTGGTTCTGACATTTACTAGGGAATGAAATATCCATACTTGGTTTTAAATTACATTATTTGAGAGTGCTCCTGTACTTCAAGCAAGTGAAAAGCAATTTTGATTTCCTTCTTCAAACAGAAAATGGCTGAATCATTCACAAATACTTCTTACAGTACTCCTGTTGTTCTGAATGTAAGAGCGAAGCAGCACGAACTGTGTCAAAGTCAATTAAGGGACAGATAACAGTAAGGTGTTCCTAATAAGCAAATATTGTTCACTTAATGGTTCACTCTTCAGACATCATGTTATATTTGTTTTCCAAATACTAAGATAGCATTTCGAAATACTTTTAAAGTTCACATATTTTCTTATTTTGCATTAAGCCTCTGCAAAAGCATGAATGGCTGCTCTTTCAATGACTTGTTTTAACATGCTGGAATTGTCTCAAAACAAGCATGTAACACATAACTTTTCATCTTCTCTGCAAGCAATATTTGAATTCTTGCCTTTTCATATTGACTCATTAAATTTTCCATGACAGGAGTTGGCAAGATACCAGGAAAGGGAATGACACTGCTCTGGGTATCAGAGGGTTATAACTTTTGGAAGGCAACATCATCCAGCTTTGTTGATGAGATAATGGGAAATAATTTGATTTTCAACCTTCTCTACTTTCTACATAAGGAGGTCACTGCCAAATTATAAGCCACAGCAAATCCCAATTCTTTTAAACACCTTTGTATTGAGTAGTTTAATCTACTTCAGTGGAGGAGTAGAGAATCACTTAGTCCAGAGAAAATAGTATCAGCATAGAGAAACAGCTTTTTGGGCTATTCTCCTGGATAGGCCTTTGGTAAGGAGATACTACACAAGTTTAATTCTGTGTCTCTTGGCAAACTCAGTTTAAATGGAATGTTTCTTCCTCTTTTTTTTAAGAATACTGCCTTTATGGGAGAGGTCATCACTGACACTTTCAGTCTCCTCTTCCTGTCGCCCTACCCCACGTTAGCAGGGACAACATGTTACAGATTACATCAGAAAGTCCCACTTGCAGCACACCAAGAACGAGCACTGTAACCACGACCTTTTTGCAAGTGGTATTGGCACCTATTTATCAGTCTGCCCTGCTATTCTGCAAAACAAGGTACCATTTCTCCAGGACCACATTCCCATTAGAGGATTAGTCATCTAACCAGTGCTGTGCTAATTGACGGGATGCATATCTGCAGTTTTCATTTCCCTGTTCCCCTGCCCTTCTTTGCTGTTACATCCCAAGATACACACGAACCAACAACTGGCTGATGAGAGATAAGCAGAACTAAAAGCAAATTATGTCAAAACCAAATAAATGATTGCAATTCCAGTGCCACAGATTTACTTCTATTTCTTAATGTGTACTTTTAAAAGTACCACACATTTCAAAATCTTTAAGAGAAATGCTGTAACATCATAAAATGTCAATCAAGTATGCAAACACATCCAGTGCTACTGTGCTAGATCAGCAGACAGTTCAGTTCAAGCGATTTCGTGCCAAGGAGTAAAGAATGAAATCAGCAGTCAGAGGTCAGCTGCTTTACAGCAGTCCCAACCCACAAAAGAAATTACTCCCATTTCATAGATTAACTTGCGAAGTATTAGAGCAGCAATGAAAGCAAGCACTGTGGTTTAAGGCAAGATTAAAAAAGAAAACAACCAAAAACCAAACAACAGACACTGGAGAAGCAGATTCTGTCAGATTTCTGTATTTTCCAATTATGCTTCCAGGTTACTTTAGGAAGCTTCTTTCAACTCTGATCCTCCCAGCTGGCAGGTAGAAAGGATATAAAGTTTGCCCATTCTGGTAACAAGGGGAAAGAGCTGCATTTGTACTGCATGCTTATGAAACCACTGCATGACAAGGAACGTCCCTGACTTCAGGCACAGCACCCTAGCAAGCATCCCAGAGTCACAAGAGTGAGGATAAAGGAAGAGGGAGGCAGGCACTTCTGCACCATGCCACTTGAGCAGAGCCTTCCCACAGCCTCTGCTCGGTGCTGTTTGCCAATCCAGCCTCTTGCTTAGCACACAGAAGGTACTCAGGGCATAGCTCAATGCTACACTCTACTACAAAACCTGGCTCTACAGTTTCCTATGAATTCTAAAATTACTGTTTTATTGTTTAGCATAGAGCTAAACCACCGGGTTACAAAGAATTGTAATCAACATTTTACCTGTATAGGTGGCTCAATCATTATCCACGCGGGAAGCATCAAACTTGGGTTAAGAGGTTGAGTTCCCACACGGAAATAAATGCCACCATTGGTGTCACAGGCCCAAACATGCTGATTTCCACAGGTCAAGCTGATCAGCTTTACACCACCTAATATAACAAAGAGAGTATTAGCAACCTGGCATTTTCCTTTCAAATTCAACTAATAATCAGAACTTGTATTTAGACTTCATGGTATTAAACAAGCTTTAAACACAGTCACATAAAAATGATTAGAAGTTAATACAACTTGTGAGAGAAAAAAAAAAATCGCTGGATACAATGAACAAAACCAACAGGTAGTGCATATGTGAGAAATTTCTCTTCTAGATCTATAAATAAACGTTTTAGTCATAGGAGATAGGAGTCACAGGAGACTGCAGTTTCTAAAGTATATTATAAATATGCTATTAAAATAACCAAATTCAAGCAGGGAACCATTCCGTGACAAACGTTATCAGTGCCTAGACAAACTTTCACATGACCTAAGATGAACTCTTCTCTGTAGCTCGCCATTCTTGGAGACTTTTGAAGGTGTTGATCTGCTAATACAGTCAACGAAGAACATTCCTAATGCCACCAGCATTTCAAAAATATGAGAGCATATGGGTTATGCATTTCAGTGTTAACACACCAGCGTCACATCTGTAAATAAAGGAACTGACTTTCAAATGGATTTATATTCACCACTGTACATATTTATTACACCAATCTCAAAAGTGCAGCAGTATTTTAACCCTGTCAGCACCATGAAAACAAAGCTGCCAAGTAAGTGTGTGTTGGAATTTTGGCATGGTTTGTGTTTGGGTTTAGTCTAGATTCCTGCAAAGACAGTAGAGAGGCATACCTGGTATTTTAGACTAAAAAGAACTGCTAGTTAACTGTCTACTGAAACTCTTACTCTTTCACATTCATTTTAAAAGAGCCATGTGATGTAATGTATCTAACATCTGATTTCCTTTTTTCATCCCATGTCGGACAATACAGAGCTAAGTAATGGAAAACAAATTCCAAAGAGAGCGGGACCCAAGCAGTACAGATCCACTGCGGAAGGAATGCTCTGGTCAAACTCCAAACTAAAGACTCTAAAAATAGGCCTTGCTGCTTAATTAAACATGCCAGTGCTGCTTGGGATATCCCACTCTTGGTAACAGTTCTCTCTTCAGGGATGTGAAATTTGGCAACAAATCCTTGTAAAGTGCATCTGACACAGCATTCCTTAAAGAGGGGCATGGAATTTTAGACTCACAGAGTGAAAGTTCAAAGTATTTATTTCTGCAGAAGGCAATACTCCCAATTGTTAGGGCTTGCTGGGGAAAAGAACAGGAAACAACAGGACAACACAGCTTTATCTTTTAATTGTCTGTAGTAGTAAACAGATCTCATTAACCAAAATTATTTAACTTTCTGAATCACAGGAATAGAAATCAACCTATCTCATCCCAAATTTTCTTTTAACCAGACAGCTTCGTATAAAACTCAAAATGACAAACAAAAACTTCTACTGCTTGGCATGAGAACATCTATAGCAACTTTTTTTTGTAGACAGAGGCTTGACTGAGCTGCAAAGCCAAAATCTTACTTAAACCCTCATTATTCCTTCTAATAAAGTATGACTCGAAGCAATGGCTTTGTCACATGATAGCTCAGCTGTCGAAGTGTTCTGATCCAGACAAGCATCAGGCACTCAAACATGGAATCACATATCACCTACTCGGCACAGCTGATATTATTTACATCTACAGTATTTTTGAATTTGATATTCAAAAACACAGCCCTTATGTTTTGGGGTTTCTCCCTCCTCCCACTTACTGTTTTTATCTTAGGAGAAGGTCGTTCACCTTCTGTTTTTGTTGTTCACATTCACCTACTCTTTTAGAGCAAGAAGCATGAACCAGCAGCATTGTTTATTGTTAAAGCCTAAAGGTCACTCTACTGTGTTTAGAAACCTTGATAGTGATAGTGGAATTCTAATTAAAATAATCTACTGAGTGCTACTCCCAGTACATAATGCAAAAGGCAAGATACTACCAACATAATCAGAATATTTCAACCCTAATGCTGGTAAACCCCATCACTCCCACACAGAATTCTGAACTGCATTTTACAGAAAGTTGCTCCCACCCCGCCTGCCCTCCCCAGTTAGAGTCCTAATGTTTCTGGAGTAAACTTACACATACACTTGAACAGTAACAACAGTTCTCCAGTTTCTTCAGCCCCATTAGAACAAATAAAGGCTCTTCTATTATAGCCATGGATATGCACTTGTTAAGCAGTGATGTACCACATGCAATTAAATGGAGGAAAAATGCCTAAAACATTTTCACATTTCATTGCTAACCCACAGTAACAGCTACAGAGGAGTGTTTGAGTATTTCCTGACCCCAAATCTCTTCTATGCCATCACCATGTGCCACAGAGCTCACAGGAACAGCTGAATGTAAAGGTTGGACTTGAGCACTGCTGAAGTTCACAGGCCAGGTATTACGGTCAGCTAACACCAATTACACTGATTTCCTGTATGAAATCTTTTGAGATTTTCAGACAATGGCCAGAAATTACTTATTTTTTCAGTTAAACAGTTACTGTCTAAACTGCTGTAAAGCAGTGGTTCATGAGAGGAGTTTCAAACTACGCTAAGGAACATCAGATGGACTGAGTGGCCAAATCCATCCTGCAGGTCAGTAAAAGTAAAAAGCATTAATCAGTGTTTAAACTATGGTATGATGAGTGATTTGGAACCAATTCATCAGGTCTGAAAAATAACTGGTGACAACTGACAAAAAAATGTAATTTTAAAAGACACGTTTTAGTATTTTTCCATGAAGTATTATAAACTATACAATAAAATTGTATATGAGGCTTAAGCTCTGCCAGCTGTGTCTGCCCTTCCTTAAACCTGAAGTTAAAATTGCTTGTCTGTTCTCAGACCAGTCATGAACACTGCCATCAAAAAATGGAAAAATTGCAACACAGTTGAATTCTTTTTAAATGGTGAGAGAATGGTGCATAGTCTCAATTTCCTTTATCTTTACCTGAAACAGGAATGCAGATTAGCACAAAGGTAAGAATATTCTAACAATCAGACTATTAAAAAAATAAATCTGATTGGAATATTACTCATGAAGTTGGCAAATAACCCGACTACCCTAGAGCCAAACTCCAAACTGGGACTACATTTCAATGATCAAATCATGGTCAACCACCTAAGCAAATGAAAAGAGCAGTTAACCAGCATCACATTCTAAGCATTATGCTGAATTATTACACCACTATAAATCTGAACACGAGTGTTTTCAGCTGCATCACTCATGAACGATGCAACTCTTCAAGCATTAATTCTTCCTTGGCAGGAAGCTTTGATGCCTGGGCTACAAATGTGTTTAACCATAAAATTCAGACCTTTGTGCCCTAGACCAGGTGATTATGGCTGCACTGAGGTACAAGAGCCAGCCTAGTTAAAGCTGCTGGAGACTCTGCACAGCACCGTGTCAGGCTGAGCCACCTCAGACTGACCAACTGCAAGATGCACCGAACACACCCCAAGTATCTTGCAAACAGGAAACTTGCTGTCTCCAGGAAAAGGCTAAACAGAACACTCTTTGAAAGTCACATCTGTTCCTGATGTTTTACTATCACCTGCCAACGGGTACTATTTAATCCATTAAATGTTATATTCTACATCAGTAAACTGAAAGATACTTCTTGAAAATATAGAGATAGTCTACTAGATAGTAGATAGTCTACTAGATAGTAGAGATAGTCCACTCAATAAAAATGTCATACCTAGCTGGGAGAGATCCAGTTTTGTCCAATGCATCCCTGTTGGGCAGCTGGAGGAAAGTGTTCTGATAAATATCTGCCCGAGACTATCCAAGCCCCAAATGGCATCCTGGCAGGCAGAGTAGTGCACCATTTCAGCCTCCGGTGGCAGCTGCACCGTAGAAGGACGAAAATGAGGATTCTGATCACTGACACAAAACAGATCCTTGTTGCTTTGGCACAGCCACAAAAAGCTTCCTATGGAAAGGATACTTCTGTTATTAAAATAATTCCTAATCCACTCTGAGAAAGCTTACACATCTACTTTTTCTGAAAAAAATTATCAGTGCATTTGAAGGCAAAACTAAAGCTTCTTGGCTATGCTCATAGGGTAAAGGCTTTGAACTACAAATACACATCCTAAGCCTTTATTTAGGCACTTAAATACTCCCTTTCTCAAATAAAGGAAGTAGTAAGTGATCTCATTTGAAGAAATGTTTCATTTGAAGAAACTAAAAAAGAGAAAGACACATGTAACAGGGCACTATCACCTCTCTTTATTCTTTTGCTCTTTTTTATCCAGGATAATAGCCTTTGAAAGGCAGCATTCTTTTTCAGCTCTAAATCACATTTTTGCCACTAAAGCCAGTGTACATAGATAATGCAATTGCTAACTATTGTAACCAGCAGTTCAATTCCCTGACAGGGTCTCACTTTTACCAATAATGGGCGATTTTGCTGCAGTAACTGCACTGACAGGAGAAGCACTTGGTTAGTGCGGGCATTCCTGCAAAGCATGCTCCAAAACTTCCAATTACAAATTGCAGCAATTCATGCTTTGGCAGTTTAGGAAGTTGCTGCTCCTGAGGACTACCCATTTCCCTGCTGGATGCCACTCCACAACAAAGGGGAGAGTGAATAATACGTTATTTTAATCTCCAGTAGTTTTATAGACATATTTCCACTCTACTTCAACTACTTTAGATCCCTGCAAACAGAAAAGACAATCAAAATCTGAAGTAATTACTTACACCATCAATTCCACTCTTTTTAAAAATCAAATATTATACACCTGCACTGTTGATTTACCAACCTTCTTTAGATGAAGCTGGGGAAGCCAACACAAAAATCCATTTTGTGGCAGAAGCAGTACCACGAGGCACAATATTATTCCAATAAGTGCCTTGAAAGAACAAACAGAATGGTGTTAGTAGGAAACTTAGCTTTCCATTAAAATTTGTTATTTAAAATTTGAAAGAAATTCTATTGCAATCAATTATGAAATATATTTTAGACAAGATTTGCTATGAAAATCTTTCAAGAAACTGTTGGGGGCAGGGGGAAACTTCCTCCTGACACCTATGTAAACACACAGAGAGCAAACTGGGAATGCAGAAGAGGATAAAGAAGAATCTTAATGGTCTTCAACAGGGGACAAATTTGGTGATGAGGTTAAACAATAACGTAGATGTATTGTTAGTGTTTACCTAAACAAAGAAATGTACCAAATCAAAATTCTATTTTGAGAACTGTAACTAGAAAAATAAACCAACTCCTCTATTAGCACTGTACAACCATAACATTAGTGTCTTGCACAGTCACACTGATCCTGAGCCAGACTCCACTGTGCAAGATAAAATAGGTTCAACAACTTAAGCCTGCCTTCTTATCCCAGAGAAGAGACACACGTAGGTGTTAAAAGCAGTAACTTGTGCACATTTCACTGGTTGACAATGATTTTTCCATCAAAAAATACTTCCCTTTAAATGAGAACGTATTTAAGACGAAATCCTAATGAATAATTTCATTTAATTTTTAAACAAGTTAAAGCTGCCCTGACTTGCCATGGGTAATTTCTGTGGTGACAGAGCTGTAGTTAGTTATTTCCTTCTATTTAATTTTCTTAACTTAAAAAATTAAGATGCAAGAGCACACCAACCTATTAAGTTTCCCTTTGCTACGTGGAATTCATTTTTGCCTGAAGAGATCCAGACTCCACTGCCATTAACTCCGAGGAGGCTGGGCTGACACTGGAGCTGCTGTGACCAAAATGCCATTCGAAGCTTATCAGCCACCTTCTCCACAGGTGCCTGAGCTGCTGTTGCCACTGTGTGAGTTGCCTGGATTATGGTCTGAAACAGGCTGCACTGGTCAAACACTACATAATCAGTGATGCTTACCTGGGAGAGAAAAAAAAGTGCTCTTGATAATTAGCTAAGCTGTGGGGTAAACAGCACAGTCTTTCACCAGAAGCTTTTTAGAAATTTAGAAATTATTTAGAAATATTTAGAAATATTCAAAGTGTAGGAAGGGAAAAATAAAAATGGTACATTTTGAGTAACTGTCTTGCTAATAAGCCACAATCAATATTAAATGCCAGCTTACAACTCCCTTCTACCCAACAATCCATTTAGAAATCTGCATTTTAAGAAAGCCCTACATTTTAGGATGTCTCCCTCTAAAAACATGTTGAACTCTGCAAACTGAAAGGTGACTTTTCAGTTTCTCAAAGGAAGAGAGAAACTTGCACAGTGTAGCAATTCAAACCACATGACAAGAACTTGTATGCAGTACTCCTTTGTAACCATCTCATGGACATTTTAATTCACAGTGCAGAAGGAGGTCTAAATAAGCAATTGCCCAAGTTCTGTCATGGCCAACTAGGTTGGCAGCACTCTGGGATACTGCTAGAAAAGAACAAAATGCCTAAGAGCACAAAATAGTTTGCCAGTTACCTCAAAGCCAAGCTACTCATGATGCCCACACGCAAAAGGGGATTATATATGCACATAGATCGAAATTCTTGTAACTTAGGTAAGCATGTAGACAAGCAAATTTTCTGTAAAACTGCTTTTGTACTCCCTTCTTCCCCACCCCTATCTCTGGGGGAAACAAGAAAAGCTGGAGGAACCAGAGTCAGGAATTCCAAATCAATAGCAGACAGTACTCGCAGTAACCAAGGTGGTTTCACCCATATGAACTGTGGCTGAAGTAAGCAGCTCCACATGGCTCAAAGAAACCCCAACTGAAAGGAAAAATGCAAAACACATTCTTTTGCACGGTGACTTATTATTTATTTTCTCTAGCTAAGGAAAAGGATGGGCACTGGAAGACAAGAGAAGAGGCTGAATTCAGCAGCCAGACTTGATGCTCTGCCTCAACAGCATGTCCTATGACCTGGCAGAGCATTTCCTGTGTTCTTGAAAGCTTCTGCAGTGCTGCTCTGGATGACCATGGGGTGGTTTTCCTCCCCTCTTTACAGCAGACACAAAAGGGATTTAAGCCATAGCCACACAGAAGTTTTAATATACTGAATAAAGAGTACTATAAAACGTCAAGTAATTAATTGAATTTTTTCTTAGAATCACGTGGGAAAACAACACAAATAATCAACCCAAGGTAAAAGACTTAAACTGAAAGCAAAATTAAAAAATGCCTACTTGCCACCAATGGTTATCATCTCCTTGAGGTTTCTTTGAAACTATACCAGTCCTGAACCAGAGATTGCCATGGATATCCAAAGCCCATAATGTCTGCTGATCTCCAAGGGTTATGCACACTGGTTCCAAAGCTTGCATTTCACTGGAAATGCAAATAAGTAAAAATGTTAAAGACCTTAATTCAAATTTATGTTAATAGTATTTTAAAGAAGCTATTACAATGCTAACAGTTTAACATGGTTAAAACTCAGTGGAGTCAGGCTAAAAAATACATTTGATATCAAATTTTCAGTTATTCAGTATTTTATATTTTATTTGTTTAAGTAAAAAACATTCAACAACAACAAAAACCGTGAGTCCTTCAAAGATCACTCAAGATTTGAAACTTGGATACATAACAATAAAACTAAACAAGCCCTATTTTATTCAGTAAATAAGCAATCGAGAGCTGTGTTCTTTAAGTTTTTGATAAAACAGCTTCATAAATATATCTCCTCCAACTTCCTTGACCTATTCTGAGAACAATACCTGCAGTTCAGGGACCACAAATAGAAAACTCAACTTAACTATGTGACAAAGATAAATGCTGAATTTAGGACTGTAAGTTTCCCTCATAAATAAATTATTTTCAAGCTCAGAAAGTCAACAGGGTCAGGTGATCATATCAGACACTGAAAAGGTAGCAAACAAGGCTAGTTTCTTTCAGACAACCTTTCTTGACAATTTAAGAACAAGCAGCGACTGCTTTCTGCAATTTTAACACAAAGCCCAAGAACATGAAATGTACCTAAGGTGTAGGTCAAGCAGGTATTTTCATTAAACAAACTAATTAAAGTACATGCAAATTTCACATTTGAACAAGAACACAGTAGTTTCTTAGACTGTTCAAGAGCCAAATACCAAGCTGGGAGGTAGCACAAGTTAAGGTTTCACAATAGGATATTCAGTAGATAAAATCAACTGACAACAAGAATTTGAATTTCTTCCTAAACTTGCTCCAGGCTGATGTCACAAGAGACACTATATTCTACATTCTCAAAGCCAGCAGTAGAGACTCAGCACTTTTAACTTTATCACAAAAGAACTACCGTGAACATAGGATCAACTGCAAAGCTGAATACCAGCTACACAAAATATTTATAAAAATCTGTGGCTGGGGAGTGCAGAAGTGTTACTCAGCTGTGTGGATGACCAAGAAAATGCATAGATTTAATCTCAGGGAAAAAAAAAAAAGAAAACAAAAAACCCTCAAAAAACTGGATAGCTCATTAAAACCACTGTGGCACAGACTAAAGATGCAATATTTAATAAAAAAGTCATGTTGACAGACATTATAAAGATCTTTTAAAAATTGTTCTCACTCTATAATCTCGCTTCTGTTTATGACAATTCCTTTCATCACATAGCAGTTGTACCTGACAGCAAAACAGCAGCTACTCTGAACATGTCTGGACAAAGACTAAAGGAAGGAAGGAAGGAAGGACAGATAGAGAGCTAGACAGACAGCCAGCTAAAATAGATATATACACACATACAGTGGTATATACACACACGAGTTCAGGTAACACATTTTCAAACACCAAGGAGTTCCAGCACAATTTTTTGTGTCATTCTGGTTACGCCCAGAATGTCCCACCAGTTATTACCTGACAATATCACTCTTCCACTGCTCTCCTTCGGGACAAAAGCTGCGCACTCCCTCCCGGTACAGCAGGGCCCGCTGCTCGCTCAGAGCCCACACCACATTATTTCTGGATGTGACCTGTGACAGTGGACAAGGGCAGTCAACCTTTACTGCTCGGGCACAAGGACGATCCACACTCAGGCCTAGAAATCAGAAAATGAGGATTGCTTTACAAACTTTGGCCTTTTGCAACAAAAAGCAAAGAGATAAAGCAACTGAATAAAAGAAAATGCAGAAGAGAATCTCCTTGACATGCCAACATTTGCCATTTGATCACAATTTCCTTGAGTGACTGTTCTTTCTATAAACTATTAATAATTTCCTCTAATATAGCAGACTTTACATTTTAAAAAATAAGACACTGTACATCCTTCCACATCCTGCACAGTGCATGTCCAGTCCTGTAATTTCTGTTCCTTTTCTCCCTCTAGTGTCAGCACCATGAATCTCCATTTACAAAACCTCTATTAGAGCTGACAGAAGCGTCAAAGAAAAAGCCAGTAATGGAAGAACTTTTGCCCAAAACATGCCAAGGAGAGAAGCAACCTGATCTGAATAGTGACAGCAGAGCAATTACAAAAGAGCATGCCAGTGTGTAGTACTGAAAGGAGCAGAGAGGTTCTGGTAGATTTACAGGCAGTTTGCACACATTTCTACATCTAATCTACAGGAACATGTCCTCTTTACGATTACACTGAAGCTTGATTTACACGTATGAAACTGCACGTGAAAAATCTCAGGAGACACAGCTTTTGTTTCATCTTCTCATGCTGCCAAAGCCAGTATGAACAGACTTGTGTATGATATATTCTAGACTAACAAGAACACTCATTTCTAAACCTCTGAGCACACACTTTTGTTATAAATGTTACACAAGACAGTGAAGGGAATGAAAAGATCCTGGAGAAACAATTTTCACTGGTTGTCTCACATTAGGAAGACAGATATACTGAGAATTTATTTCTTGCATCAAGACAAATTTGGAAGCCTAAAAACAGCAGAATGTAAGCTGATGTAATCAAACCAGTCTCTCAAAGGGAAGAAAAATATTGATTCAAAACTCCACAGAGCCCTGTATGATTAGCATCCAAAATTCACTTCCCATCACCACTATCTGTGCCTGTTGGCAATATGCATGTGACCATGGGCAGGCCACTTGATTCCTCTGGAACTACTACACTTCACTAAAAACAATAATTTAATATAGTGTGTCTTTGAAACAGTGATGTGTACTTAAAACAGTTTTCCTAATCACAAATAATTTTTGTATTATGATACAGTAACTAAACCTAAAAGAGAAATTACAAGAGTGCCAAAATTAAATGAAAGGTAAATAAGAATTTTGATAGCCACTCAGAGATCCTGTCCTGTTTCTGTCTGTCTTATACAGTTTCCCCTTCACCCAGTCCTCCTCTTCATTCACCAGTAACTCCTTCATCATGTTAATGGTAATTTTTCCTTAGTAACTCAGCTCTCTGTGCAAACCCCACATGCCTGAGAGTCCTTGACACTTTTCTCTCTTAATTCTAAAACTAGCACTGCCATCCTTCATCCTAGCTCCTTGCATTTAGCCTGAATATTGTTTGCATAACACCTTCCAAATACACCCTCTTCTATTCACTGAAGAACTTAAAACTAAGGCTATGACTTCAAAATTGCCACTGCACTACCCCTTTTTCCAATTTGTGTCTCATTCACATCCAGCAAGAAGGCAGCTGCAAAGAATCCTGCTCCACAGCCCATTCCATTCCCCCATGGCTTTGCTTTCTCTATCACATAAAACACACACCTCTTGTCTATACTTCCAAAGCACTTCATGATCTTCTGTCTCAGAATACCTTCCTGTCATTATCAACTGGTAACTCTTACCTTCAAGACATCTGTGCTTTTCAAAACACAAAGCTTCTACTTTCCCCTGTTCTGCCAACCTTAATGCAGAGTCGTTTCAGTGCACCATACCACTTTCAAAGCAAGGATATTATTTTGATATTTTCTACAGTCCTTTTCCATTTATCTCCATCCATCTCATATCCTCTCCATGTCATAAATTCTCTGTACTGTATGTACTCCACTTGGCACACACAAAGCAAGTGGCCATGAACTGGCTTTTCCACTCCCCTAATTACACAAAATCTCACAACTGTTTCCAAGTGTTTCTCAAGATAAAAAGATTTCCTTATGTCCTGGCTGCAGATAAAAGTTTATAGCGAATTGTGATCATTCTATAGATTTGAAATCTAATAATCTCAGCCCACAAAAATTCAAAGAGCCTGCAATTAATTCAGGTACCTGTTTGCAGATACAGATCTCCATTTGTTCTGATAATCCAGGCGGTGTCATCACTTAGAGCTACAAATACAGCCTGGGGTAAAGCCTCGTACCAGTGCCGTTTTCCTTTTATAGTGACTTTTCCACAAGCAAAAGCTTTGTTAGTCTTCTGTTCAATCTTCCAGAGAAGAGCACCTGTATGAGAAAGAAAGAACGTAACAGCACTCAGCAATTACTGCAACAGTCACAGGTGATGTGTCTTAGCTACACCTAAACTAAAAGGAGGGGAAAAGCAAACCAGTAGCATTAAACAAAAATGCAAGCTTAAAAAACCCTTACAATTTTTTTTTTTTTAAAAAGCAAGAGCAGAACAGTAACTGACTTCTAGTATTTAACAACAGCTTAAAAAAAGAAAACCAAATGGAACTCCTAACTTAACTGCTGGCTTGTACCAGAACAGTACACTGTCGTATTAATTTCCTTTGAATGATTCCACAGAGTTGCATTTAATTCCATTTTGACATGTTCTGGTTAACATGCTCCTGCATTAATACATCCATAGCAAACATTGAATGCTAGAAACTTCCAAGGACTCAGTGAAAAGCTGGGTGAATTCCTGGAACTGAAGGATAAGAAATGCAGAGGAACAACCTTTGGCCAGGCAATCTGAGCCACCAGTAACTGCAGTCTGAAACTACCAAGGGCAAATATGACACATTCCCATTCCTTTCACTTTTCTGCAGGGACCTGCTGTTGACCACTTTTAAGGGTAAGATACTGAGCTGGATGAACCCACACTCACACACAGTACAAGTACTCTTAAATTGTTTTGGCTACAGCCAAGCTCAGCTACAGATGAAATAGTATTTCTTTCTTCTTAAAACAGATAGCAAGTGTTCTCCTACAGAGAGAAGGGAAGATTGACACACGCTTTTAGAGACGACAGGGAAGTAAAGTGGCAGCAAGGCAGGACACAAAGAAATTAAAATGGCTGAGAAACTTTGTATTTTCACTTCAGTCCTGGAACAATCTGGAAGGCCAAAAGTGACGCACGTTTGTAACCAAAACCTTCTTATTTTTAATCCAACATAATCCTCATTCACAACCATCCAGAACAAATGCATATGCAAATGTACTAAAACTTCAAAGTTTTTTTTCTTCAGTATTTAAAAAGAAATCAAATCAACCAACCCACACATACACAAAGCCAATTCTACATTTACAAGAAAAAGAACTTTAAAATTGTGAATCACAGAACGGTTTGGGTGGGAAGGGATCTTACAGATCATCTAGTTCCAACCCTCCTGCCATGAGCAGGGACACCTCCCACTTGACCAGATTGCTGAGGGCCTCATCCAGCCTGGCCTTGAACACTTCCAGGGATGAGGCATCCACAGTTTCTCTGGGCAACCTCTTCTTGTGCCTCACCACCCTCACAGCCAAGGACTTTTATAGCTCTGTAACAAAAATCAAGATTTTGTATAGACAAGGAACTCTTCTCTGCGTACCACTAAACTGCTACTTCTGAATTTCACTTTCATTAGGCAAATGCATGTTGAAAACCTCCCAAAATGCAATGTGAACCTGTTAGAAAGACAGCCACTTACACCAGAACACAGGATGCAGAGGTAATGAAGATGCAGTCATATAACTGTGACTAAAAAGAAAAACAAACAAAAAGAAATCCAAACCAACACACTACTTTTATATGAAACAAGCCCTAAACAACCAAGTTTCTGGATGTAATTGATTTGAAAAAAAACAAACAATAAACTGCCTATGTGGAAATTACATATGCACTCAACTATATCTGTATTCTCATAAAAATGACAAGTTTCACCTAATTAAATAATAACTGATACTAAAAAAACACCACTAAAAAAAACCACCACAAAAAACGAACAGCCAAAAAATAAAAACAAAGAAAATGCCCAAGTCTATCCAAGTTTTATATTTACAAGGTGACAGTGCAGCAGAAGCCAACCCACCTGAGGGGGAAACTGCCACTTGCTGGACTCCATCCTCAAACTTCTGCCAGCGCAGCCCTGCCGCAGGAAGGGCGCTGCAGTACAGGCTGCCTCGGTAGTCCAGGCACCAAATGTATTTTTCTGAGACAACCAGGCTCAGGATGCCATAACCAGGGCCAGAGTATCCCATCCAGCTCTCTGCAAACTAAAAACTGTAGAGTCAGAACAGTGTCAGGTGTCTTCAAACTGCATAAGAAAATGGGTATGTAAGAACAGCAGCTCCCATGTTTTGATTTTAAAAAAGCTAAACTTAAATACTTTAATCGATGAACAAATTTGCCTCGTGTAAAATAAAACTACATCTGTCACTGTTCTCTAAGGCTGTATGTGCACAATGAGACTGCTAGAACAACAGATTAAGCAAAAAAATAAACCCCTCCACCCTGTCATCCACCTCCAAAGAAGGAATACATAAAAATATACAGTCTGCCTATAGTCCAGGAAATTATTCATTGTCTAGGAAGTGATGAGCAAAGGGAACACAACAGCCGAACGGCAGAGACAGCTGAATATCCAACTCCAATCCTCTCTGTATGGTAGAGGAGCCACATCTTGCAGAAATCTGGTTTACAGCCTGCTCTCTTCAATTTTGATTGCTTGCATGAGGTGAACTCCAACACTGCCTTCATTACCGAGGGAGTTCTCTGAACATGACAGAGTATAAGAATATCGTACCCTGAAACTAAAATCTTCTGCACTTTGGGCTGCAGTTGGCACTAGACAGGACACCATCAACTTACAGCTCAACCTTCATGAATGAATACGTGGTTGATCTCAATACAAGGCTGTTACAGATCTAAAAGAAACAAAATCTTCCTTCTTAAGACTTCTGTTAAAAGTCCAGTGATTCTGGCAATTTTGCAGATTTTACAATTAGCTTCAGTACTTCTTTTCTGTAGTCTCTATGAGGATTACCCACAAAATAACGATGAAGGAAAGAGGGATAACAGAAAAAAGAAACTGTCAACGTTTTAATCAGTACTAACTACTGCTGGCTAGGGGGCAAAGACTAATCCTTATTCTGAGTAATTACAGGTAAAATTATCCTTAATCAGAAGCCAGCCAAGTGAGATAATTAGCATTAGTTCTCCATGAAGTCAGCTGAATTTGGGAACAGCATCACACAAAATCTGGACTACTGGAGATCCAAACAAGCAGCAGCCTTTGAGCATGACTGTGTTTTACTGTTCACTCTTTAATGGATGGGTTTCTAACAGCTCATTTTTGTTGAGCTGGGAATAATACAGCCAGAACAGCTTCTTTGCATTACAAGCACACATCACACATTGTGAAGTCGGATACATCACATTTTTTAAGAGTTACAACATGTACTGTTGTTTGGCTTTACACTTTACTTGTGTACTTGAATCAAGTAAAAAAAAAATTGCTCTCCTAAAGATGTAAAGAGCAGTAATTGCAGGAATGCTTCTTTTGAAAAGCTATTTCTTTTTAAGGTTAAAGGTACTGTAATTAAACTGAAAAGAAATACCTGATCAGATTTTAACAGCACCATTTCATCCAGGCTTATCTTGGCTACATCCTGTGCACCAGGCACAGCACCAACTTCAGGCATGCTGGTCTCTGAGGATGAATATGGTAATCCATGTCCATAAATATCCTCTTCATCACTTGAGGCAGATTTTTCAGTCTTACTTTCACGAGTGTCTGCTACCCTTTCAGCAGTGCTAATACTACATTTAGCTTTGATTGCACTTTCAAAATTCCACCCAGAAATGGAACAGTTATCTGAACGAACATTGTCAGAGATGTCAAACTGGAGCACAGAAGGGTCTGACAGAGCACTGTGGATTAAAGAGAGCTGCTCTTGGTCTTCCCTACCAGTTTCATCACTTTCCTTTGGTGTCAGGGATGTCTGGACACCAAGTATACTGTCACATTCCAAAAACATCTGGTCTGTAAGGTCTGGATCTTGAGAAGATTTTTCAATACCCTGCAGCTTCATTTTATCCAAGTCTTCATCTATCGTACACAATGTAGGAAAATCCTGCTCCTCCTCCACCTGGCTCAGCTTTCCAGGACAGCATTCATTGCTTGCAGAAACCACACCACCATTACATTCACCATCAACACTGTTTGTCAAGTCTTCTGTGAGCATCAAAGGAGTTGCAGATGTCAAAGTATCTATAATAGCTGAAGTACCCATGCCACTGTCACTGTTTGGAAGTTTCTGTAAATCAACCACTTCTCCATTTTCTTCACTAATTAGTACAGTTGCTGATTCGGGAGACTGTAGGACACTGAAAGTTTCTGAACCGTTATCTTCTTGCAAGATCGTATGGGACTCCATACTGAACATTTCCTGATCTGGAGATCCAGTACTCAAATGGTCAATGCTGCCACTCATTATGCTGGAAGTCATGGAAAAGGAGTCTGCATTCAAAGAATGTGGACTGTCACCAGAAAGCTGACGCTCATAAATTGGTGTTCCTTCTAGAGAGCTGTGGTTTTTCCTTGTCCCACTTTCTGTTATCACACACGCACAGAAAAAGGGGAGAAAAATAATATTAATAAAATCTATTAAATTCCATTGCCAAGTAAGAAATTGAAATATTTTTAGAACTGGAGGAAGAACAAAGCTAAATCTAAATTTCAACCACACTGATTTTTGTTCAACTTTAACACTAAATGATACATCTAAGGCAAAAAAAGTCTTAATATAGTAAACAATTAAAATTATCAAGTACTCACACTATTTTATCAAACTGAAAAGGATGGCTAAGAAAGACACTGCCAAATATTCTGAATAGGATGAATAGATATTACACAATTCCAACATAAAACTGGACGCAGAGTCCACTGTATGCTCCCATTAATGAATACATCAGAACTCGAAGCATGTTTACATAAAGCAAAACAAAAGAAATAAACTCCAAACAGATCTAAAAAGACTTCATCTATTTATCACTTTTAAAGGAGATTTTCATCAAATAGAAATGAGGAGCCCACCACAACCCCCGAATCATTTCAGAAACACAACACAATTATACACGAAGCCTGCCAAACACAGACTCTTTCTTGTAACACGCTCTAACAACAAACAGCGTTGGGGAAAGTTCTGCTCAACCTACCCTGTTTCTTCTTTTTTTTCTTTTTCACCTTAATTGGCTTTACAATGAGTTCTTGATCAAAATCTTCAGAGCTGATGGTGCTGAACCGTTGTGAAGGAAGTTGACCTTCTCTCTGAGCTTCTGAAAGTTGGTCTGCACACAGCATAAAGCTCGAGCCACTGTCCACAGAGTTCACAGAGCTGCTCCTGCTTCGTGATTCACTTACTACAGAGCAGCCCCTTCTTCTGGTTTCATTGCTCAAGTCTCCCACTCTATCAAAACTTTTCTCTGATAGTGTTGAAGTTTCCAGATCATCTTTCACTGAAGAAGTGCCATTTTTATCACCAGTAACTGAAGGGGAGGTAACCATTTTTTTTTCTGTTTCCACTGAAGGGCTGGATGATACAGATGAAACTACTGATGATGGGGTCAGCAATTTAGGACTTGTATCTGTTAAAGGATTTGACAATTTTGAGTTCACATCTGAAACTGCCCAAAAGAAAAATAAAAGTATAAATACTAGTTCAAGTAGAAATACTAGCATCCAGTGAGTAGGGGCATAACTCTTAGAGAGTATTGAAAGAAAAGAGTATTTACGCAAAAAAAAAATTCTAAGCTCACAACATTTAAAAATAAATACTTGCAGACACACACACAATAAACATCCTGCAGACTAATCTATATGAAAGTACTTCCCCCAAACCCTGTATCAAGCTTCTGTTTGCAAAATTCTGAATTTATGTTTATGTATAAAGAAGAGTATAGGTCTGCAGCTTGGAAGACCCAATTGTATCACACACAGAAGTGCCATCCTGTATCTTTAACTTCTTCATTCAAACGTTCAGTAGCTTGAAAACAAAATCAAGGAAAATTACCAGATAAATCACTGTAGTCATTAGAAGAAAATACACTTCTAAAGGCTCCTTTCGAACTATACTTGAAAACTGAGATTAAAATGATAAACAGTCTCTAGAAGTTTGTGAGTAAAGAACTGCCTAAATGACTAAAACTATTGCCAAAATGCAATGACAAGAAAGTTAAGTTCTCCAGCATTCAATGAGACTTCATAGCATATTTATTAGCATTTTGCTAATATAAAGCTAAGATGGAGTATTTAAATGCACTAGTAGCTCCTTTCAGAGAGTTCTAGTAACATAAATGTTTAACTCAGATGGCAACAAGTACAAAGCAATCAATTACTTTTGGAATTTTAGTGAGCATTCTTTGGATTTATTTGCCAATTCTTTCTTTTTCATTGCTAGGAAGGCTGAGATTTCCCCTGGAATGTGACTGGTGACAGGTGGCACAGAATCAATGGATTCAGCTATTGAGACTGATCCTAAAGGGATAGCCATGATCAGGAATCCAGACTGCTTCAGCATCATGGTTCAGAATGAGCTCTCAAATGCACAGATTAGAGATGCCTTGTTAGGTTAATGCTGATCCACTCTCAAAAAAGGCAAGCATATTTAATTTCTTAATGCCCCCATTCTCACTGCAGCCAAAAGAGAAGCTCAGATAAGCAGATAAACCAGATCTCTAAATATAACCTATCATAACAGATGAGTAACTCTATAGGACCTGGCAGGTTTTTGCAATAATCGGAAGGGTTTTGTGTGAAGTTTGGTTTGTTTCAGTTTTGTCGGGTTTGGGGTTTTTTATTACAAAAGTACAAGAGGCACCATGTTCCACAAGGTGCACCCTAATTTATACATACCAAACTCACTAATTTCTACATACTAAGCTTACTGTCTATACAAACCTATTGATGACAGTCCTTCAGGTCTATTTGAAATTCTTATTATGTCTCTATCTCCCTTTAAGAGAAAAATCTCATTGTTGGTACAGGACACAGACACAATATCACCGTATCCTTCCAAGCCACCAATCAAAGCCTGTAAAGAGTCAGCAGAGAAAGAAATAATTGGCATCAGATGAACACACTGTTTGCACAACGTGGTACTCTTAACAAAAGCGTTCGCTGGATTTTAATCAACATAAATAGTTACAGGACAAAGATTTTTATCTTAACAAAAAGAAAGAAAATAGAAAAAAGAAACAGGAAAGAACGCTTTAATCATGATGTGGCTCCATTTTTATACTAATTTAAATTCCACAAATCTATTCTTTGTCCAGCTAAAGGCCACTAAATATACCAACTTAAGCAATATACAATTTGGTGGCAGAAGAGTGCCACAGTAAAAATGTTTAATATCATTTAGACAAAAATATACCAGCTTGTATCCACTTTCATATGCGTTTTTAAGACAACAAAATAGCTAACGCTTTACTGTACACCAAATAAATGCTAATATTTCCTTTTTTCAGACACCAACAGTAATGGAAGGAAAAGAATAAATAGTTCCAGGCACATTTTAGAGGCCTAAAATACCTTTTTGCATTAATTCCTAGACTGTAGTTTTCAATATGCTTCACTAAGCATTGGAATTGATTATGATGTTAACACCTCAACTGAAAGCTTTAAATATATGTAATTTTCATAAACAACATACTGAGCTAGTTGGTGAGTATATCACTGCAATGACAACTTGAAGTGGGAGATAATAAATGCTCTTTTTTGTTCATTTTAAATATGGATTTAAATCACAGACATAGAATGGATAACCAAAACAGAGTCTCATGGCATAGCATGAACAAAAACATGGAAGAAACAAAACACATAGCCACAAGATTTATCTACCTGGTTCACAGTGTCTAGTAAATAGATGCTGTATTCATTCCAGGTCAGCACCCATCCTTCCTGGAAAAAGCATGAAACAAGGCCAAGGTGTTTCTCTGGAGAGCTGTAACTTCCTCTGTCAGGTGGTTCCAAACGAGGATACAGTTCAAAAGTTTTTATTCCTCCAGCAAATACATCTTTCAATATGAATGTGGCCTGAACAGTCCCATGAACGTCAGATTTCCAGAGACGAAGCCCAGGTCTGGCAGCAAATAGTGTCAGGTCACTCTGTTTACACAGGCCAGGTATAAAACATGCTCCAAATTTGCCAGTGCTAAAATGCAAAAGAATTTATTTTAAAAGCTATATACTCAACTTAGAAACAATTTTTAAAACTAATGGTACAAATTTACAACAACAAATTATCAAAAGTCTTTGATTAAAATATTCAGTCAAATGTTTGAAGTACAAATTTAGTTACAGTAAGGCAAGAGCAGTAATTTCAAATAACAAGTTTCTCCTCAGCTTTGGATGTCAGACAGTACATCAATTAAGCAAGTTAAATAACTACTCCTAATAAGCTTCATATCTGAATGCCACTCTGTCCATCTCCAAAAAGATCCTACTATGCACTCTTCCTTCTCCCAGAATTAATAAAAAGCAAAACACTACAAACTAATGCTAAGAAACTGACAGCCTTTACTTGCAAGAAGCACGGAACAGACCTCACTGTTAAACCCTTCACTTCTCATACACAGAAACACCACTTCTATCACCCAAGAAAACCCTTCACGTGTAAGACAGCCCTTGGTATTCCTTTTACTGTTCATATTCCTGAAAGATACATCATAAACCCTCTTTCAAGTGTAAATTTCCTCTGCTTAGAGAGTCAGTCATGCTGTTCTATGACCGGGTTTCCCTCTTCCTTACTCGAGATGGATTACATAAGATGTGAAAGCCACACAAGAGGTTTCTAGTCTTCAACTCAAATTTAAGTGCTTATGATACATTCTCCCTATTAACTCACTTCAGTGTTTAAGAAAAACAGGGATGCTGACTTGCTTTTTGCATCAAATATTACATCACCCATTAGACAGACTTGATTACAACGCTTGCTCACTCCAAGTCACAGTGAACAAAGAGGGACTGCAGAGGAAGTTTGGCAGAGATTTCAGTTTCAACAATGAGAAAACATCTTAAATATTTTTGCCAAATAGTGCCTTGGAAATGTGATTGTGACATACTTGCAACCACATACTTTTTAAATAGGTATAATTGTCATTTCATGTTCGATCACACATAGCTATTGTAACTAGCTTTTCATGAGCAGATTGCTGTGTTGTATTAATTTTACCGCCTAGATCACTCCGTCTGTAATTCACTTGGAAATGCTTAGAATTAATAGATGAGCCTGCATCAGGATTTTATGAGGGTTACTTTTTTCTGGGCTGTGTTCCAACTTGGTTGACGGATTTCTCTTCTGTGTAAAAAAGCAGAGTCCGCTGTAAAGTAGAGACAAGCAGCACCTTCTGGTTGTAATCCAACTGGACAATCGAAGACGGCTCTTCCAATACAAGGCTGGAGTTGCAAATACCCTTTCAAAGATACACACAATTCACAAGAGTCAAACCCTCCTAAAAATACAAGGTAGTAACTAACACTTCAAAGAAACTTATAAGCCCAAGAGAAAACAAGTAAACAAACAAAAAGCTTTTGAACTCGTGTTGCATGAAATTCACTTAATGAATACGGACTTAACTGACGTAGGCAAGAGGAGAGTTAAGATTGTGTGTGCCACACTATGAAATGTAGTTTCTCTTGGAATATTAGCTAATACATTTCTCTTGAAATCAACAGAAACTTTAGGACACATTTTCTTCCTTCTTCCCCACTGCCAGCTCATACATTGCTGAGAAAATCATTATTTTTGTTGATTTCTGTCAAACCAAATTGAGGGGCAGTCACAAATAAATCAAGACAGATGTTGTTTAAAATTTTCTCCCATTTAGAAATTCAAGTTAGCATTAATTTTGTTGACATCTCAGGTCTGTATTAACTAACAAGATGTGACAAAAATTCCATTTACTGTTAACATGCTAGTCAGCCAGCAGCACCCAAATGTTACTTTCATTCTACACTCTAGACTGAGATGCTGAACGACTCTGGGAGAAGTACTTCATCAATAGAGCCACATCTGACAAAAGCACCCCTTCCAAACAAAAGAGAAAGTACTGGCTGAAAGCTGAAGAAAGATTTGATAGTTACTTAATGAAAAATGAGAAGGATCACTACTTCTTTTAAAATGCATTACTTTTTAGAAAAGGTAAGGCAGTTGTGAAGGATATCCAGTGGTTGCCTTGCTGGGTGTGCACACTTGGCCACACTTGGCCAAGTGTACACAAAACAATAAAGCCATCCAACTAAACACATAACACTGAGCAGTTAAGTAACTGGTAAATATTTAAACACACAAGCATTCTTTCAGAAAGTGAAAATGTGAATTAAGGCCCCTATAACAAATGCTCACCTGGTCTAGGTCTAGTGCAGAGTAGACAATCTTTCCTCTGTCATCTCCAGAGAATAATTTCATTCCATTGGGACTCCAAGCTAAAGCAGTGATGCTACTTTTGTGGATGCCAGCAACATCAAATCTGCGAAGCTGTGAAACAATTAAAAAGCAATACAAGAATGAGCTGAAGAGAAAATGGATGCGCAAAGCCTATTCAGTGACTCCTGATAGGTTTAACTGGAGATCAAGTACAAAAATGCAGGTTCTTCTAAAGTTTATTTAGCACAAAAACCCCATAACAATCCAAACCCAACCCCACCAAAGAGATCAGCCAATTATTACATATGAGAAATCTCTCAGAAGCATATTTGATTAAATACATTTTTGTAATGCAAAGCATGCTTTAATATTATTGGTTTATAAGCTTAACATCTGAAGCCTAAAACATATTCACAGCTATTTCATGAGGCAAGACTGGCTGGGTTTCACTCTTACAAAGAATCATGGTAACACTCTACTGGGATTGGCCATACTAAACCTCCCAGAGGTTTAGGCAAATGCAAATATTTACCTGTTTGTTCCTTCCAGGTAATGACGACACAAGCTGAAAAACTGCAACCCGACCTGAGGCTGTACCAACAGCAACCAGATCATCGAAACAACTCAGGAGCTTTACAAAAGTTATAGATTCACACCTCCCCTGTTGAAACAAACCATAGAAAGAACTCACAAAGTTAATGAGACACCAACAGAGAGCTGAACTCTGAGCAACTCAGCTTCATCGGAAGTGACAAGAGTAAAAGTTAGTATTTACCTCAAAATTATATTTTTTCATCTGGTTTAAATGTCTGCAGTAGAGATAAAGCATTCCAATGCTGCTCCCCACAGCAATGTAGTCTCCATTGGTATCAAGTGCTGTGAGGTAAACCACAATAGAGCGAAAGCCTTTTTGGATCTTTGTAGGAATGGCATTGAGGAGATAATACAGGGGGCAAAATTCCTTAAATATAACTGGTGAAGCCACAGATGCCATAGCAAGGATTTGCATTAGCAATTTTAAGGCTGAAATAAACACATCTACATGACCGCATAAGGAAATCTGAAAGACAAAAGCAAAAACATGTCGTTAACTTGTGTGGAGAGAGTAAAAGGTTAACAGAGAGCCACAATTTAGCAAAAAAAAGAAGAAAAAAATCTCAGTTTTTGCTTTGCATAAAGAAAAAGCAAGTTAAATTCTTGTAGTGAATGTAACCTATTCTTAGAAGAAACTTTTTCTTACCAAAAAGAGTATTCCTCAAGTTCAGCTAACATATAAGGATGTGTAGTAACCACTAAATATGAGATAACCACTTTTTCTTGCAGCTGTAAGCTTGTCAAAGTTGAGTTCAAACGCAGTGTTTCTTTTTGTCTGCCTAGTGAAAAAACCATATGGCCTCTGACACCAAACAATCCACGGGATATATTTCTTCATCTTTCTGACACCTCTACCCTCAATCCAACCAGTGCCCAAGAGCATGGGATATTCACTGTGTCAGTACTGTAAGATCAAAGCACCAAACTTGCATTTGTGCTCCACTCCTTAATGCCACACAGCCCAAGAAAAAAACACAGCTGAGAAACAGTTCGGCTAGAGCTACATCTGCAATACATTCAAATAACAACCAAAAAATTTGAATAATGTGGGAAGAAAGGGTAAAGTAAAAACTAAAGAACTCCTATTTTGACAGACACAAGAAAATATCCATGCAGCAACTGAATTTAGAAAGATAAGGAGCAAACAGGAAAAAAGTACCATATGTCCAGGTTTCCTTTTATGGATAAGAAAATAATTTCATGCTTGTGAGCAATATTGTAAATATACTTAGGGGACAATATCTAAGAATAACGGATACAAAGAGTCTGTTTGCCTTCTCCAAGAAAAACAACGCAGTCAGAGCTCATCACAGTAATAACATACTGGCACCTTCAGAAAAAGCTGACCCTGAGGAACGTAAAAATACTCCAAAAATTTAATTAAACCCAGTAGTTTTTCTCATCACTACAGCCTTGACAAGAACATCTTGCAGCAGTAACTGCTGCTTCTCCTCATGGGTGACTTTGAAACATGGATAAGAAAAGAAGCCTTCCCTTCTTGAATTTTATTTTGCCATAAACAAGTCCGATTGTCAGAAAGGTGTAGAGTCTATCGAAAATACTTGCAGTCTTCCAAGACAAGAATTTTGGATTTCTGTAGTCAGGAAAGTTTTCTATGGTTGTTTGAGATCTCAACACTGAAGATTTTCTTTAGCTTCAGCAGCGTTAGAACTTCCTTAGAGAAATAAAAACCAGAAATCCGCCAATTGAAGTTAGAAATGCTTCTAAATGCTCAAAAGTATTCTGTGTAGTACTCCTACTGCAATTTGTGATATGTCCTATTGTGGCTAGTTTTTAATTCTCTAAGGATGGAAAATGTTTTTTGTTTGGCAGTTTCCTGCATTGCCTGCAGTGTCAACTGAATTAATCAACTAAATTACAAAAAAAAAAAGCTGTTTAATATCCCCAGCACTGTGAAAAGCTCTGGCATCTCAGTTTTCCAACTATTTCAGTTATTGTGCAAGAGCATCCAGCACACACAATTTGGGCCCTGCAACACTTGCTGTCAAAAAACAATTCCACTAAATCCAAAGGGACTGTTTGCATGTCATAGACAAGACCACAGGAATAAAGACTGGTTATTGGCCTTATATTTTATCTGCTACAAAAACTGCCAATAACGACACTAGCACCAGTTGTTAGATATTCCTAATGGTGATAAATTATACTGCTTGCTAGAGTTTAGAAATAAATTCCACTCTCCTCCAATGTTTACAATCTGTCATGATGTATTTCATGAAATAGCATAAAGACCAGCTGATAGATGTGTCCAAACTACTTCTGAATGAGGAGTTTCTTTCAGAGATGTTTACTAAGTTAACAGATAACCTCAGTGCATCATGATACTTCCACAATATTTTCACAAACTATTTCCTACCCTATATTTTAAGTCTCCTACTCCTTCCTTCAGCATTTACTACTTTCTATCTACAATCAACTAAATATAGAAAGAATCCACTGCTAAAGTCTCGTTTGCTGTTCTAAATGTGCTGTTTTGCCACTTTAGTAATTTTACCAGTCAATGGTCTTTTCTCCTTTTCTCTAATAGAACAAAATCCAGTTTTTGTCCTGAGTCTCACATGTACAAATCTTCCTCTGTCTAACCTCAACTTCTACCACTACCCAGCTACTGCCTCATGAATTTCACATATTTTGGTTTTTAAGTCCACTTTGTGACTCTTGCAATTTACATCTGTCAGCATCCGAAGCTGCTCTTGTAGCTGGAACCACCTCACATTTCTCAGTTACCAGAGGACCTTCCAAGCCCTCAGAATTCATCCTCTTTCTTAGTTTCCACCACTTATTCTTTCAGCTCAACTAAACCATTAAAAACAGAGTAACTGATTACCAACTATGTAAATATGAAAATTTGTATTATCCAGAAAAAGACCTTTTCTCTTTCCTCTACAATAACCCTACGGGAAACCTGATGCATATTTTGGAAGTTTACATTTAATGTAAAAAAAGAGAAAAAAGGAAAGTTTGATAGGATTTTTTCTTCCCACCCACAAAAAACCATGGGAGGAATTATTTCTCATCACATACTAAATTAAATTTAAAAACTCTGCTGTCAGGTTAGGGTTCTCACTCCTCATAAAATTTATATACAATCTCTGATGGCAAAGGAGTCAAAAAAATTAAGATTTTGTTCTCTATAACCCATTCACCCTATATAATCAACAAAAAGGAAAAATTTATCAATCAACTATAATTTCTTGACATTTTACACAAATTAGTTTCATCTTGAGTGGTTTACAGACTAACAAACCACTTGTACTGCTTGTGCAATAATATATAAATGAAAACTCAAACCCATAATTTTATTAAAAATACGACTAATTAAGTAATTCTATCTACACCAGCCAAATGTATAAGGGACTAGAAGATCTCCCATGTGGCCTGTACATTCAAAACATCTGCATAAAAGCCACAATTCTCTGCTTTTGAGCCTAAGTCTTCAATATCCCTCTAATGACAGTTGTGTACCACATGTAGTCTCTAATAGCTTTAGGATTAATTGTTATCTCTTTTTCCTACCTCATTAATCAAAGGCCAACAGTGGATACAATCTGTTTTCTCAGGCAGATTTTGGAACTGGATGCGTATGTTCAGTCTGTGTCAGCCACAGTTATTCTGAAGTACATAAAAGTCATATAGGGCAAATCAGCTTGTGCTAAGCAGCTGTCCTGCAGCAGAGATAAAGTGGAGAAAAACACCACATTAAAAACAATCACCAGACAGAGTCCTTCCTTCTCAACTCTCAGACTTCACAAGTTCTTAAACACTGCATTCAAGGTCATGTTTTGAAAAGCAGCTTCATTTTTTTTTTCTGATTTCAGAAAGAGGAATAAGGGCTAATGCTGCCTAACAGAGGCAACTAAAGTGTGAGATAATCCTGTGGTTCAGCAGACAGGCAGTGGTTAAGGGTTCAGTGCCAGGCTATGCCACAGATAAACTGCAGGAAACTAAAGCTGTCACTGCATTTCTCTGAGCCCAAGGGTTCTGTTTGTACAAGAGGGACAACGGCTCCATTTTTTTAAAAAATCTTTGACATTAAAACTTACATTTAAGTTCTTCAGAGCACAGACAAACTCCCATATGACCAAAGCTAAACACAACAGTCTCTGTTCTCAGCTAGATCCTGCCAATTAAAAAGGAAAGCGGTTTTCTTTTCTAATACTTCTCATGCATTCAGCCCCAGAGCAGGCTGCCCCACTGGCACATCTCTAGAGCTTTTCACAGCAGAATGCTGCCATGCAGAGCAGAGAACTCACACACCCCACCAAAGGAGCTCTGCTTTCATGTGTCCTGCACACAGGCAAATGACCAGCTGGCACACAGGTTACCTGATTAACTCACACTTGGCTTTACACAACTCACGAAATGTTGCAATTTTGGCTCAAATGATGTTTGGTTTTTTCTCTGTGACATAACAAAAAAATAAACAACAAATCTAGATTAAAGAGATGGAAAGGGTAGAAAAAAGGGAATCCACAGTCACTGCACATCCTTATACGGATGCGAAAACTCAGCTGTATTCATGTTGATGGTCTTGTGACACCCTACAAAACCTTCACAGAATCCTAGAATGGTTTGGGTTGGAACGGACCCTAAAGATCATCCAGTTCCAACCCTCCAAACCCTCCTGCCATGGGCAGGGGCAGCTTGCACTAGACCAGGTTGCTCTGAGACCCATCCAAGCTCGCCATGAATACTTCCAAGGAGGGAGTATCCACAGCTTCTCTAGGCAACCTGTTTCAGTGCCTCGCTACTATCACAGTGAAGAATTTATTCCTAATATCTAATACAAACCTGCCTTTCTTTCAGTTTGGAGCCATTCCCCCTTGTCTTAACCTCCCCTCCTCAAACGTACTTCTTAAACATATCCTATCGATGTTTCAAACCGCTCCTTCCCAACAGGTGCCTTCTCGCACCAGCGGGGCTGCAGCCGCTGCCAAGAAGGACCGAGCCAGTGGCTCCCGGCCGGACACCCGCGGGGCTGCCTCACCTTCCCGCCGGCTTTACCGCGGCTTATGCCGGATTTACCGCCCAGACCAAGAGCCCTGACGAGGGGAGGGCGACGCAGGCCGTCCCAGCCGCTCCGCGGGCGGTAACAGCAGCCAAGCCCCCGCCGGAGCCCGCCCCGAGCCCCCTCACCGAGGGCTGCCCGCGCCCCGGGAGCGCCGCCCGCAACAGGCGCCCGCGGCAGGCCCCGCGTACAGCGCCCGGCGAGGGGAGCGGGACCGGACCGGCCCTGAGGGGTCCCCCCGGCTCCGCGGGGACGCGGCTGCACTCACCG
>VWPU01021667.1:0-37465 GCA_013398955.1 Callaeas wilsoni | reverse complement strand
GCCCCTCGGGGCGGGCGCGCGGGGTGCGGGTCCCCGGGGCGGCGGGAGGTGCCGGCCGCGCTCCCCGCGGCTTCCCCGCGCTGGCGGGGCCGAGTAGCGCCTGTGCCAGCGTCGAACGGGGGGCAGCGAGCCCGCTCCTGCCTGCTGCCCGCCCCGGAGTTTGTTTTGAAGAAGTGGAGTGTTGTCCAAGTGCTTGTGATCTGAACGTGCTCCCTGGCGGAAATCCTACTCTGATTGTCAAGTGGGAAGATGAGAAGTGTGTATTTTAGAAGGAGAGTGTACTTGTTCGTGTGTTCCTTGTCGTAGCTTCATGGGGGACGGGAGAAGCCGTGTGTCAATATGGCCAGGACCCGGTGCTGGTGGGGCTGTCTGTCCGTCTCCTTTGAGGTATGGGAAGACCTGTGCCCGGAAAGCATCTGTTCTCTTCATACGGTGTATCTCGTTTCTGCAAGGCGCCAAGGCTCGTGGTTTGGCCTTCAACCAAACTTTGGCAACAATTTATTTCTATAGAAACAGCCCTTTCCAAAGAAATAAGGAGTTTCTCCTTGAAATGTCATTGGTATCACCCATGCCATTCCTATCTTGGACATCCCAAGGAGATCTCTGTGTGCTTTCAAGGTGACTTCTGTGGGTTTTTATTTACAAATGATGTCCCGTGGCTGCTTCTGGACTTTGAGAGCCTTTCCCAGGGCTGAGTAGGGGTTGGCTGGTGTATGAAGCTCTGCTCGTGTCCTGGGCACATGCCGAGTGAGGCTGTGTGTGGTGAGCCTTGCCATGGTGGCCCAGGGCTCTGCTGTTGCGATGGGCAGGCCCCTAAGCTCCTGGCCACCGTCCCACAGGCTGCTGAGCCACCGTCTTGCCTCTGTTGGAGGACGGTTTCACACGGATGGTAGCAGGAGGCGCAGCCGCCGCCTGCTCCCTCTGTAAGCACAGCCTGACCCGTCCTGTTCACGTGCTGCTGTGCGGCCAGTGGCTCTTTGATCCAGTGCATCCTGCAGCCCTTTGCGGGGCAGGCGCAGGGAATGGCGTGGCTGTGAGTGAGGTTTCCTGGGGCCCAGGTGGAAGTGCACGTTAAGAAGGAAATTTCTCTTGTAAGGATGGCTTTGTTCCTTTTTTTAGAGTATTCTGATTAATTTCATGTTACTTCTGCATGGTCACCAGTCTTAGAGATGGTGTAGGGTATAAATATGTTTAAGACTAGTTCTGTGCCAAGAGGCCTTTCCCTGTGTGGACCTCACATAACGTGGTCAGATCTCGCCCAATGTTCTTGCTATCTGTGATTCCCAAAGAGGAGGCAGGGAAGTGTTAGTGGTCCCTGTCCCCACCCGCCCATGGATGTCAGTGATGTTCTGAGTCATCTTCTCATCAGGTGACAGAAGATCTGTTTCCTTTTCTTTTTTTTTTCCTTCCCCTTTCAGCCAAAAATGTTTCATAAGGAAAACTCAGCCCAGTATTCCTGGGACGGCTGGGCTAATCCTCTCGGCACTTGGAGGGAGTTTGTTTTCAGGCTGCAGTGGTGAGTAGAAGCTTGGGAGAAGAGCGAGTGAGATAGGACATGAGCAGAGCTGGGGATTTGAATAAATCAGCCACATGCGGGTGATGGAGAGATGCTGTCAGCAGAGAGTTCTGGGTCATTTGTCCTGCCCACTGCTGCCTCAGTGCGTGGAGTGGGGCTGGGCTGCTCTTCTGTGGCCACTGAAGGGCCTGGGGAAACCTCTGCCCTGAGACCATGCCTTGTAGGGTGTGCTGGGGAAGTGGCTGAAGAAGGATTTGCAGCTCATTGGCTAAACCACAGGCAGGGAAGTGATTGATCCATTCCTTGATTGTACCTCAGTTGAAAAGAGAAAAATCCAAATAATGAGATCTGAAGCTGCAAGTGAGCTTGAACCAGCTGGAGCCTGGAAAGCTTTTGTCTGCCTGGTGCCACAGGCTGCTGGGAAGGGTCTGCTACAGCCGGCTCTGCTCGTGGGGGTCAGCAGCTGGTGGTGGCAGGGCTGGAGCCAGCCTGCCCTGCCTGGGCAGCATCAGCCCCTCTGGGCTGGGAATGGCCCTGTGGCAGGATAGCATCCCCATGGCAGGGTGTGCTGTCACCATGGGTGGGAGCCTGTCCCCAAGCCCTATGCTTGTGGGGGAAAATTTCATCGGCATTGCTGAGGCGTGTTGTGTTCAAGCAGTTGTGCGCCAGTGCCAGGAGAAAACTGGGACAGTTGCACTTCTGGGTGCTGTCTCAGCGCATTGGTGTGGAGCTGGCATGCTTGTCAGCTGGAAAAGCTGGATAACTGCTCCTGGTGCGCCTTGGAGATGGGGAAGGGGAGCCCAACCTGGGTTCTGAGTTGCCTGACCAGTGCTGGCTTGCCACCTGATTGACCGTGGTGTTTGGCTCCTCACAGCCCAGGTAACCCAGCAGTCTGCTGCAGACGGAAATGCAGGAAGAAATTCATGTTTACTGTCAGCAAATATCCATGCTTGGCTCCTGCAGGGAGTCTAGGGCTTCTGGGCCTTATGTTTGTGTTGTGCCTGGACTTAAGTGATGCCCAAGGTAGCTCGTCATTTCTGTTCTTCAGCAAGGTTTCCTCCTGTGGAACTGAAATGTTCTCGTGGCCTCAAGTTTGTGCAGAGGGATCCAATGTAAACAGCCAGTGCCGCCTCCTTCCCAGCTCTCGCATCCAATGCCCGTGTGTCCTCCCCACACACCACCCTGACAATTACATCCCTGGGCTCCCACTGCCACCTTGGAAGGTAAACTGCCAGGGACGCAGCCGATGGCACAGATACAGCAGGCTCTCCGTGTACTCCTCGCTGCTCCCGGCGCTCGCTGGCTCCCGGCGCTGCCGTGGCCGGGTGATTATGTGGGTCTGTCTCATCGTGGCCATTGTATGCGGGATGAGGCGGCCGATTGTTCTGCGGGCCGAGCTGGGCCCGAGGCATGGCGGGGCTGCCAGGGAGGAAGTGGCTGGAGGCTCCAGGAGCTGCGCTCGTGTCCACGCGGGCCCCACTGCCAGGGAGGCCCTGCGGGCAGCAGGTACGTGGGGAGGTCGCTCGCTGTGCTCAGAGGTCGTGGGACCAGCAGGGCACAGGGCTGCAGGGCAGGCCGGGCTTCCCCTGCAAGAAGTCACATTGGCCTCATCTTGGAAAAAGCAGAGCTTGCCACTGGGCAAACACTTTCATCCTGTTGTGGAGGTCAGAGGCCACCCTGACAGGTTTTTTTGCGGGGCTTGTTCTTGGCACTGAGGCTCTCGCCCTCCTGGGACAGCTGCCCTTTGTGCTTCTTGCCTTCTCCAGATGGGATGTGCAGAAATGGGCTTGCCAGGGTCACTCTGTCCGTGCCCAGACCCCAGTGGTAGAGCAAGGATCACGCAGGCACAAAGAGGGTGTGCTGACTTGGAGGTGGAACACCTTGAGAAGCTGTTTCTGTTTCATCGTATTTTCTGCTTCTGAATTCATCCATGGGGCTGTGGGGTCATCCCTGCGTGTCCTGTTTTCATGTGATGGCAGCTCATACAGCTTTCCTACAAGTGTCTGGTTTTATTCTCTTTGAACAGGGCCTAGGAAGTTAAGGGAATTTCCTCCTGCAGCTGAAAGCAGTAATGCTTTTTCAAACTGCAAGTCATTTCATCTTGATACCTCCAAACTGCAACAGTGGGAATTTCTCAGACCTTGAACTTGGTCCTGGTGTAGATGGTGGTTGCTGCATGGCTGGAAGGGCTGGCAGAGGCCTTCCCTGGTGCTCAGGTGGCAGCTCTTGACTTTTCCTTTGTTGCCTTGGCAGATGTTGGAGCCTCTTTTATTTAATTTTATTTTTTAAATTTAGATTTTCACAGGAGTCGTACTTGGTTGGATCTGATGCAGGAAAATAATGTAGAGAATTTAAATTATTGGGTGAAAGATTGTTACCTTTGAGAGAGAGCTGTAATTCAGTCTGGCTTTACTTCCTCCAGACTTATCAGGAATTGCTCCCAACCAGTCATACGGGGCATGAGGTAGCACCACTAGCCCTGAATTACATTTATGGCGCAAGAACTTGATTTCGATAGGCAGGAGTGCTTTGAAGCACTGTTCTGTCAGACTGTGTGTTGGTGACCAGCAGAGCAGTGCTGTGGGGACCAGCAGCTGCCTCGGTACGGCTCATTTGTCACTTTTGGAACAATATTACATTGCCAAAGGTGGCTGATCCAGTTTGGTCCTTTAATGCACCAGCCTGGCAGATCTTAGCACAGAGGAGTTCTGGGGGGGGAAATGACAAAAAGATTTTGCTACTGCCAGCTTGTCCCAGCTGGAGAGACTGCGGGAAGTGGTTGAGTTGCCCGTGGTGGTGAGGAGCAGAGGAAGAGTGGTGGCTGCGGTCCTGGGCAGGGGGATGGCACTGTGGGGACAGGGAGCTGGGCTGGTGAGCCCGGCCGAGGGCAGTGGGGCAGTTGTGTGGGTGAATGGGTTGCTCCTGCTTTGCCTTCTGAGCTCTGCTGGGGGAATGTGGGCAGAAGGAGCCTGGTAGAGTCAGCTGGTGAGAGGAGGGCAGAGGGGGGGTGGCAGGGCAGCACACACTGGCCGTGGTGCGGTGCTGGTGCCCAGCCCCTCCAAGTAGGACACCAGTGAGCTGTGGTGGCCTTGGCTTGGCCAGGCAGGGGCTGGGTGCAGGTGTCCTTCTGGGTTTGCTGGCAGCGTGCTGGGTGCCTGGATGCTGTCTGAGCAGGGACAGAAGGTGAAGGTGCAGCTTGGAATAATGAAATGAGGTTTGTGCTGTCATAGCCTTGGCTTTCATCTCCAGGTCTTCCCCAGGCAGCACAAGAAGTGTGATATCTTACTGTGGAACACGGCAGCACTGCCCTCCTTCACCCTCCTCTGCCCAAGAGATCTGCCAAGCAGCATTTCACAACCTAAGGAAGGAACAGCCTGGTTCCACAGCGTATCCCTCAGAGGATATGGCAGTCATTGGATCTGACAGTGATTGGGGGTAGTAAGAAATCCTCAAGTGCTCCTTGATACAAGAACTTGAGCTCAGGATCTCCTGTGCTATGAGTGGAAGGAGACTGGTGGCAGCTGTGGGAAATCGTTCCTTTGGCAGCACCATGTTCTTCCAGCAAAGAGGCTCCTACAAGGCATGTCCGGGCTGGGCAACAGCCCTGTTCCACCCAGCTGCCCCTGTGCCAGTGCATCCAAGATGCTGGTGGTGCAGCGCGTTGGTTGGAGACCACCTCTTGCTAAAGGCTAACAAATTACAAGGTTTCTTTGAGGGCACATGAATTACTGGATTTTCTTTGCCTGTAAGCACCTGTGCTGTTTGTCAGGCACGTCTGGTTTGGGTTATTTTGCTGGTGGCTCGCTGGATGTTGCAAGTGCAGAGAGTATGTGAAGAGTTCATGTTTCATCCATGTATTGCTGGAAGCCTGGCTTGTGGAAGCTGATTGGCAGACACAAAAGCTTCCAGGTACTGGTTCATTCCTGCAAATTGAGTGTTTCAAAATTTCAATAATCTGTAGCAGAGCAGACTTTAAAGCAAAACCGCCCATGCTGTCATCCCAGGAGACATGGTCTTCATGGGTTTGGGAGGCCATGGAAGGCCAGGGCTTCAGCAGGCACTTGGCCACTTCGGGTGGCTGCTGACTCTGGTGGAGATAAGGACTCTGACACTGCTGCTTTATTTCCTGAACTGATCCTCTGCCTCTCTTCCAGGTGGACTCATTAATTGCATTAACTGAGGCAGCATCTGCTCTGCAGGGTACGATGAACCCCTCTGGGGACCACTGCAGGGAATGGAGATGAGCAGTGTGGGAAGCTGTATGTTTGCACTTGATCCCATTTGAATGCTGTTACAATTGGTGGATTTTCAGAGCCAAGCACATGGAGTCTTTAAATACTTAATCTTAACTGAAATTTCTGGGGAACCTCACGAGGGTGGCAGCAGTGGTGGTGACACGGCTGATGTGCTGTTGGCTCTGCAGAGACCTCTACTCGCCCTGTGGCAGGACTGAGGGATGAGGGATCTGGAAGAGAAGCTGATACGCAGCTGTACAGAGCAAGAAAAGCCTTCTCTGAACAGCTTTATTTTTAAAACATCATTGTCATAATACAATGTGTGTATTTACTTTGACAAAACCTTTGCTGGGTTATTTTAGTAAAGTTTATTTCCATACAGGGTTTTTCTTCTCCATTGCATTCAGACTGTTCTGGCTGTGGTTTTGGCTGGCAGCATTTTGAACACGGATGCTTTAGGGTGGTTAATGTGTGTTTGAAGCTTTTCTAGCACTAGCTCTAAATACCGTGGGGATTAGTCCTGTTTGGAGAGATAGAGGAGAAAATGTATAGTGGACTGTGCTGTTGAAATGCAAGATAACCCCAAATCAGAAATTTTTGAGAGATGTTGGCGGGTGTGGTTTTTTAGGGAATGTGAAATAGATAACATTAAAACCACCAGGGCTTTCAGCATTACCCTGGAGCTGCTCTTATTTTGAAAAGAGAGGTGGATTGGAAAGCTGAGGGTGATGTCAGTGCCCAGCAGGAGAAGAGCCCTCGGCCATCCTCATCTGCTGCTTGGAAGGGTCCCAAGGGTGACAGTGGACGGCACATGTAGCCCTCATCCTGGTGGGAAACATCCTCGTGGGTGCAGCTATGGTGTGGAGTATGATGGGCAGAGCCATGGGGTCCTTTTTTTCATTATAAAAAGAATTTTCTGGGGCTTGCTAAAGTGAAGGAGAGACATAGGGGCAGGTGTGTTTGGGGGATCCACTGTGCTCTGTAGTGACTGTGGGTGTTTTTGATAAAGCCACAAGCTTCCGTGCATCTTATTTGAGACTTTGCTTTCTCAAGGCATGCAAATGTTTCTGCAGGGATGCGAGAAGCTCAGTTTGAGCTCCTGCCTCGCTCCTGGCTACGTGGGGGAGGTGACGGGTCAGCGCTTGCTTGCTGGGGCTTTAGCTGAAAGCATGTGGTGATGTTGTGTGTGACTTCCTAAAGGTCATTTTCCTAGGTTTTTGTTTGAGGTGCAAAACCAACAAGTTCTGCCCTTTGTAAGCCTGCAGCTGTGTGTGGCATCCGTGGGCTGACACACACCTCTCTAGAGCCCTTGTCCTGAGCGGGGCTTTCATCATCCTGGGGCCCCTCTGAAGATGCTGTTGGGGTGCTGGCCAGCCTCCCTTACAGCACAGGGGACCCAAGCTGGAGTGTCCATGTCTGTCCCCCAGCTCTTGTGGCAGGGAAGAGGCTGCTTCCAGGGGATGTGAGTTCAAATAGGACTGTGTTCTTTTTCCTGTGGGTTGTGCCTTAGTCTCCCTGCTCGGTGGGAGCTTGTGCTGTTTTCCCTGCTGTTTTCTTGCTCCAATGAGCAAGCGCGTGCCCATGTGATGGTTGGGCTACGTGTGAGACCACTCCTATGAAGCTGTTCCCTCCCTGTGCCTTTCTAATCTGAAAGGTAAAGGTTGGGAACTATTTCTGTATGGAGGATGCCACTGCACACGTAATGGAAGAAAGCAAATACAGGCAAAACACCCACTGCACTGCTGTGGGTTGGGCTGTGGTATAAGCAGTTCAACCAGTGTTTGCTTGTATGTCTAGAGAATTTTATGACAAAGTAATTGATTGGTTTTATTGAATGCTATTGCCGTACAAGTAATCAAAGGAGCCTCTTTGAGCTCCTTTGGTGCTGTGTTAGTCACCTCCCTCGCTTTGGAGAGACTGGGGATCACACTGCGCTGAGACTTGAGCCGTGCTCATGCACTGCCAAGAGGCTCCGCAGTGGGGCTCGGGGGTTTCCTGCGCTGGCAGGACAGGCTGGCCAGGGCCATGGGATGCCTGCGACACAAGAGTGCATACTCCTGATTGATGGTGTCTCCCCGCAGCAGCAGGTTGGGAGCAAGGATTTTGGGTGGAAAGTGGAGAGAATGGCTACGTGAATGCTAATGTTTATAAATTGCCTCTAAAAAAACCTGTACAAAACCTGTACAAAGCAGTTGGAATAGAAGAGGAAAGCAAACACTGCAGTGCTCCAGGTAGTCAAGTGCAAACATATTTTTTCCCTCGCTACCTGGCAGGAAAAGGAAGGTATTTCAGTGCCTGCCTCCGTGCCCTCTGCGTCAGCGGGGCTGGCAGAGGCTGCGGGCTGTGGCTCGGAGCCGTGGGCGCTTCTGATACGGCTGCTGCAGCTGAGCCGCCCCAGCGGGGCCGGGCAGGGCTGGGATGCACGGGGGAAGCTGTGGGGAGCCAGCAGGCGATGCACAGAGCACAGGTAAATAAAAATAAACCTGCCGGAACGGCCACGTGCCACGGCAGGAAAGCCCAGAGCTGCTGAAGCTGGAAACGAGTGTGGGCTGTGCCCAGGGCTGCTGGTTTCTGCACAGGGCTGCAGCAGCCTGAGTCGAGGAAGAACACCGTGGATATTGTGTTCTTGTCAGCAAACGCAGGATTCCCTTGGAGCTGGGGACCCTGGAGCGCAGGGTGGCCCCCACTCCCGCAGGAATGTGAAATGCTTCCACACATGCAGCTCGCTTTTATTCTGCAGTCATTTTTTCTTCCCCCCTCAGTGTTTTTCCAACTCATGTCTTGCTGCCAGAGTCCATATTAATAATGCATGACTTTTTTTTTATGGTGCTTCCTTCCCAGCGTCCCTTTCAGCTGCTGAGTCAGAGAAGATTGTTATAGCAGCAACCTCTGAAGCGGTGAAATGCCCCTGCAGTGCTCAACTGCTGTCATTTATCATCCCAGCTCCTCTGCGGGCAGCCTGTTCCCTTGCCCGGCTTGGGGGGAGGATCCCCCTGCCAAAAACCTGATTCCTGTTACACCAGCTGGTGACTGGCAAGCTGAGCTCTGCTCAGCCTTCCTGGCTAGTGTTTGGTGAAAGGAGATATTGCCTCTGTTGGCTGCTTTTTTTTTTTGTTTGAAATCCTGTGAAGTTTTTTCCTGATGTGCCTGAAACTGTGTTTTAAGACTGTGCCCAGACTTTTTTTTTCTTTTTTTCCCCTCTTTACTAATTTTTAAATAATTTTTTTCCTCCTCCCTGCACTCCCCTCGAGATCTATACCTGGGCTTTTCAGGATAATTGGGATGACAGAAGCCATATAATATGTTAACGGGGTTAAATTAACTTAAAATCCTTCCAGTAGCTGTTGAAACGTGCCTGGCAGCTGCAGGAAGCATTGGAGTTGCTAATGCAGCATGGAACAGAGATCTGCAGGGCTCCTGCCTGCAGACTGGGATCAGCCCCCAGTGGGTCACCTCCATGCAGAGCTGGTCTCCACCTGCTGGGTCCAAAACCCGGAGGGAAATAGAGAGCAATAGCACGCGTCAGGGAGTTTGTCTTCTGATGGCTTAAGTAACACCTCCTCTGTAATCTCGGGAGCTGATCTCTCCTGTCTCCTATCCCAGTATAACTTTGGGTGGGAGCGGCTGCTGGGGTACTCGCTGGTGGGGCGTGGGGACACGCAGCCTCAGTGCTGGGAAACAGCATCCTCATAGTCTTCCCCTGCTCGGTGCGGGCTTTCAAAGGCTCACCTGTAAATATTACCCCAGAGCCAAGCAGGAGAGGAATGGGGCTCACCTGGGGAAGGAGGGTTTCCTTTTGCCAGACTTCCCAAGCTGCCTCGTTCCCTGTGTCCCGCTGCTGGGGACAGCACGAGCATGTGTGCACCCACACCGGTGTCTGCTCTGGGGAGCGCAGAGGAGTGGAGAGGGGCCTGGGACCAGGAGGGAGGTGGTACTGCTTTTCCCTACGCCCAGACTTTGAGGAGCTGGCCGGAGGAGCTGGCCAGAGGAGCCGGAGGTGTGTGTGTGAGGCTGATGTCCTGGCCGCATCTTGCCCTGGATGCACACCTGCATCTCACCTGGGCCAGGCTCCTGTCTGGCAGGGGAGTAGTTGCCCTTGTGGCGTGCTTCCCCCTCAGCACCATCCTGTTCTGCTGAGGCTCTGCAGTGCTGGGCTACTGATTCTTTCCCCCTGAGAAAGGGAAAACTGGTGTGGTGTGAAATTCCCCCAAAGCTGCAGTACATCCTCCTTCCGTGCTGCAGCCTGACTCTCTTGCTCAGAGTCAGTGATCTCTCTTCTCCTGGATTTTTTTTTTGAGGGTTTTGCTGGCTGTGTGTGCCCAGTGCCCTGGAGGCACCCTCCCTGTACCTGTCAGCTGGGAGGGGGCAAGCACCTTCTGTGGGTCCTTTTTGCATGCTACAGGAGAAGCTTTGTAGAAGGATCCCATGAACTTCTGCATCTTGACTCCACAGGGGCTTGCTGGAGTGGCCTTGCTGTGGTCACTGGCTGCCCCAGTGCTGCTGCCTGCCCAGGACATGCCCCGAGGGACACTTTCACACTGCCACAGCCCCACTTGCCCCACAGTGACACACAATGCCACCCACAACTGGTGAGACGAACAACTTGCTTCTCGGCTAACAAGATTTAGGTGGATTATGCTATGTATTTAATCAAGGGCTAAGCTGATTGCCTTATTTGGAATGGATCAAAGCCCATGGAAATGCCAGCCTAGAGACCAGCTATTGAGTGGGAATATTCCTCAGCTGTGTGCCTGTGTGGCAAGCCTTGCTTTCGAAGAAGCCGGTGGTTCAGCAGGCAGGTTTGACGGCAGCAGTGACCAAATGGAAAACCAGATTGGAGAAGTCTGAGGTGATGGGGAGGTAGGAGTGTGAAAATGTTGTTAGTCATTGACCATCATGGAGGATTTTGGGGAAAAGGCTTCCTTTTCTAAGTTTCAGCTTGAAACCATGTTTCCAGATACATAAAGCTTCATGCTGACAGCTAAGTGAGATGCTCTGGCATTTGGCAGTCAGGCTTCCACCTTCTAGAAAAGCAGCTGTGACTCTTGTGAGCTTGTGTGGCTCTGCAGCAGAGACCAGACTCTCTGTTGCTCGCGCAGGGAGCTCCACATTTCCCTGCAGTGGCTGTTGGCAGCGTTGGAGCTCACAAGGGTCTCTTCTCCCCCTGTCCTGGACCCTACTGCAGCATTGTCCTGGGTCCTGCAGGACTTTGGCAGCAGAGGAGCTGGTGCTGGTTGCAGAGGAGCAAAGCAGAGGGTGCTCCTTGCTGCTGCCAGCCCAGAAGCACCCGCTCCTTGCTGTGGCCTTGGCTGTGCAGAGGGAGCCCACGGCTTGGAACTGTCCCTATAGGCAGATATTGAGGCACGTTTAAAATTCCTTTCCAGTTAAGAACTGTTGTGCTTGTCAGGGTCTGCCTGGAGTGGCAGGGCAAGCACATTGTCCAAGGTGTGTGGTGTCTCTTTCCTGTAGGGTTGGGGGTTTTGCCACAAGAGGTGTGTTGGTGCTCTGTGGTGCCCTGTCTCCATGTCTGTGAGCTGTGAGCATGCTCTGCGCCACTTCACCTCCGTGCAGTGAGGTGGTCCAGTTGAGCTAGCTGTTGAAAATACACTGGTTATTCAAATCACCTTTTCTTTTTCTTAAAAGGAGAAATTTATACCAGGAACCAACCTCTGTCTTGCTGCCATTCGATGCAAGGAGAGCAAACATAGGTCACAGCTCTCCCACTCTCTGAATGTGGCTGTGGGCACTGCCTGTAGAACTGAAAATACCCCAGCCAAAAGGCTTGGTTGGAGGAGACAGATACGGGCAGCTTCTGCTTTGAGGTCAATCAGATTGTTCTCAGGCAGCAGCAGGCTCCCCACAGCATCACTGCTTCTTCCCTTTGCATAAAGTAGCCCTGAGGCTTTGCAAACATCTCTCCCCTCTGCCTCTCAGACCTCCTTGTTTTTGCCTCATTGCCCGCTGCAGCGGGAATAACCCTGTAGCAAATGCAGGGACATGCTCTGTCACATCCTGCCTGTGCTGTGGGCCCCTTGTCCTGGCTGCCCCATCTCTCCTGGATGTGGCCTGAGCCCTGGTGTGGGACTGGCAGAGCATCTTGTGTGACAGCCAGGTGTAAAATGTTCCATGTTTAATGTATTGCTAATCAAACCTGCAAATAAGGTGCTGCTTCAGTTCTCCTCCTGCCCAGATCCTGTATGCATCTTCCTGCCCTAACTCATATGTGGAGTTACAGGCAAGGATTGGTCAAGCATCCCTTTGTGTTTCGAAGGCCTGGGCAGGTTTGTCAGTGTGCACTCACCTCATCAGCCTGACTTTCCGGTGTCTTGGGCTGTACCAAGTGGTCTGACAGTTTCTAGGCTGCAGCAGCAGTGTCTCTGCTGGTACCTGGCCCTGTGAGGCTGCTCCAGGGTTGGTTGTTCTGTGCATCGGGTTGGGAAGGGCTGTAGGGCAGGAGCAGATGGAGGGAGCTGTGGCAGGAAGGGGGGCGGGGGCTGCCCAGCTTCCGGGTGCTCTAGGTTAACCCTGCTTTCACGTTATTAAAAAAGAAAAAACGCCTGTCAACACGGTAATTGTCCGGTTTGCTGCTGCGCTGCAGAAAGCTGGTGGCAGAGTAGGGCTCATGGCAGGTGCTGACACTGACCCTTTTCCCCACACTGCCCTCCCCCAGCTGCCTCCCTTTTGCACTTGGGGTGTCCCCCCCTGGCTGGGGAGGGGTCACAAGTCCCCAGGCATCACAGGATGCTGCCAGAGAGCGACACAGCACTTACAGGGCTGCCAAGGGCTTGGCCACGTGGGGGAAGGGGGGAGTGGGGGAGGATGGCCTTTAGCTGTGATACCGTGGGGAAGCAAACACAACCTGCACAAATTGGGTAACTTGAGTGGATAAATTGGTGTAATCTAAAATCTCACTGTTATCCAGTGTGGAGGGAATGGCTGGCACCTTGGCAGAGAGGAGGAGGATGGTGGGATGCTGCATTGCTTTGGACTCTTGCCATGCCCAGTGAGTTGGAGGTGCTGACGTGCGCAGGGTCTGTGGGACACCAGCCCCAACCAGCTCCTACCTGAGGCCCCTCAGGGCTGCCCTGGCCCGGAGGAGTCCTGCCCTCGCTGCCTGCTCAGCTCTACTGGCTGTTCCACCTGGGAGCACTGGCCTCCCATTCCTGATGTGTTTAGCTATTCCAAGATAGCCATATGTCTGACTCATGTTTGCAGAGCTCGACTTCTGGCTGCAGACAGGCTGGAATTGATTAGTTTGTTATTTTTCCCCCTGCCCTGTTGCGCATATCGATGAGAGAGTGGTCAGATCCCTCGGCAGGCACTGAAGTCTCTTAAGGAAACTTAAATTGCTGCTGGGTGCGAGGAGCTTAAAGGTGTTTCAGTGGGGGAGAGGGAAGGAGGAAAAGGGTGTTTGCTGTTCCCTGATGTGCCCCTGTGTGTGCTTATCCCTCCCCAAGCAATCGCAGAGCCAGATGAGTGCTGGTGGCCCGGGGCAGGAGGACACAGCCATGGCTGCTCCTGCCCACAGAGGGACAGGCAGGATATTTAGTGCCCAGCGCTCCATCTCCACACCCTGATCACAGACAGCCTCTGCTGAACTTGCCTCAGGTTCTTCCCTGCTTGTATAGACCCAACTGAGCCTGGTGGGGTGGGAGTCAGGGGCCATGAGCTTCCCGTCCCTCTCAGTCGGTGATGTCCCATGAACCCTGGTTGCAGCTTGGGGCTGTGGGAGTGCTGATCCCTTGCTGAGCTCGCTGGCTCAATAGCCTTGTGGCTGCTTATCTGGGATTAATGTGTAACTTAATGGCAGTGCTTGGGCACAGCTCTGAGTGTGGTGCTGTGGTACACATCTGCTCTCTGATGCCAGGGTGTTTTATTCTCCCTTCCCATGATAAGGTTTAGGATTTTCCCGTGCCTGGTGCTGATGCCTTAGGATTTTAGCTTTCATGTTTTTTATATGTTCGTATTCCTGTAATTCTCTAGTGTAGAACTCTAAACTCCATATAGAGTGTTAGCTACTGCTTTCCCATTTTGGTCAGACACAACAATTCCTCTCTAGGCCTGGGAATCAAGGACACCTTACTGTCTCAGGCCCCAAGAAATGTAAACGAAAATGGGTTGGAGGGGGAGCAGACGTGGAGTAAATTACTTCAGTACCTGAAGCTCTAATTGGAAGATTAACCCCCAATATGCAAATGGACCAAACTCATAAAAGTGTGAAAACCCATGATCTATAGTCCATTTTTTGGGTGTAGCCCCTAGGGGAGCTTCATCTGCCCTTAATGTGCCTGAATGCCCTTCAATAAATATAACCACTTTTTATTCGCTTAATTTTGTCTGGCCTCTGTTGTAAGTAGACCATCAAGGCATCGGTGCCAGCGTGGCTGTGCTGTTGGTAAGTGTTGGCCGTGTCTGAGAAGGAGGGACGAATCAGCAGAGGCAGGAGAGAAGGGCAGTGCTGGGGGCAAGCCTCGAGCACAGCCCTGTCCCTGCACGGACTCTGCGTGTGCTGAGCCCCGGGGTCTGGTCCTGAAGGGCAAGGATGGCACAGGTCTGTGGGGTGATGGAAGGAAGGGTTTTTTCTTTTCCCTTGTTCGTGGCATCCCAAACAGACTCATGCCATTGCTTTTCTGCTGACACATAGAAAGGTGTCACACAGGCTGGGATTCGATGGACAGTCTCTTAGGTGTTAAATAAGTTCATAGATAGAGGGATGATTTTTTTCCAGTGAAGTCATTCCCTGCAGTGATAATGGAATCAGTTAATTTATTTACCACAGCTGTATTACCAGTTTGCTTGTCAGGCATAAGAAAATCATATAAAAATGTTGCGTATTCCAAGGTTGCATAGCTCACAACAAAGCTAATAAATGTCTTAGGACATCGGTGTTCTTACAAAATTCCACAGATAATGGTCTGTGTGTTCGAAGTTCAAAGTTGCACCCTCTCTCTGATAGCTTTTTTGCTTCTAATAAAGCACAGCAGCTGGAGAGGCCATTCACAGTCCTGCCTTTAATTATTGCAGACAAGAACAACTCTGTAATCTGACTGTGGAGGCCAAGCTGCTGTGGGTCTTAAATGGCACTGCATGGTGAGAGTACCCTTGGCAGGGAGCTCCGAGCTGCTGCCTTTGAAAATCTCGGACAACAGTCATCCCACGTGATTGAAGAATTCCAGCTTGGAGAATTTTTTAGGAGTTGAAAGGGCTGGCAAGCCAGGCAGATGCAGTGTGGAGGTGGGGCTGTGGCTGTGCTCCTTCCCTGGCTGCTGACATGGCTGCTTTCCCAGGACGTGGCAATGTACAGAAAAGAAACCACAACAGGGACAGTCTTGGGGTATTGCTACAGAGGGGTCTCTCCTTGGTCTCCATGGTGCAAATCGTGCTTGCTGCAAAGCAGCCTTTGTACTGTCAGGGCTGAGGCAGCCCAGGATGCTTTATTCCCACTAACAGCTACTGGCCATGACACTGCAGAGATGGGCCTGTCTCTGGGCCTTTTAGGTCATGCAAGAGGCTGCAGCTCCTGGAGGTGGCCGTGTCCTGCTGAGCAGGGCAGTCCTGGCAGTGCCTGGGTGTGCCCAGGGTGAGTCCCAGCCGAGCGTTGCACTCTGTCCCTGCGTGCCCCTCCCTGGTGGCTGCTGGGGTGTCCCCACCTGCCCCGCTGAGGTCGGAGGCAGGGACAGGCTCGGCACAGGCCGGCCCTGCACGGGAGTGAGCATCCCTGCCCTGGCTTCTGCCGTTCATTCCCGTGGCCAGGAGCGGGTCCCCTGGGATGCGTGCATCGTGGGCGAGCTAGGCTGGGAGCAGGGCTTTCCCCGTGCCGTTTCTTTTTGAGACGATGTAAATAGGCCATGCCGGACCGTGCTTCAGCCATAAACGGCAGTGGGAGATGTGCCGCGGGTCTCGCTGAGCTGAGCGAGGAGCGGCCGCTGTCCGGAGGCTGCGAGCGCAGGTCCTGCCCAATATAACCACTTTTTATTCGCTCTCTCGCGCCTCACAACAGGACGGTCCAGCCTGGTGTGAGAGGCAAAGCACTGACCTGGAACAGCCTCTCGGACCCCCCCTTGGAACTGCTCCCTTGCAGCAGACATGAGGCTGTACATGTGATAACCCTTTTTGTTCAGCCACACTGAACTTGTAAAACATGCTTGAAAAATCAGGTCTTTGGTTTTTTTTGGGGGGAATAGCCTAAACAACAGAACCTGTTCTCTTTCTCTCCATCAAAGTCAGGATGTTAAAGCTCCAGACAGTGCAGTTTGCGGTGTGTGAACTGAATCAGTAAATCCATTACTCTTAAGTTGTTTTTTGACAATTTCATACTCTCCAGTGGGTATAATCTCCTAATTTGGAAGACTAACAAATCAATGATTTCAAAATCTATTTAACTGGTGTGTGATGTATATGGAAATTTTAAGTCCAAATCCCACCTGTCTCCTGTTTTCTGCTGTGGTCTGACTGTATTCTAGATTGCTTCCAACTGGTGAAGCCCTGGTGAAACTGCCTACTGACTGCATTTCCTAGGCAGCACCACTCCACATGGCCCCATTTTCCTGCATGTCCTGTGACTGCCTGTTTGAGCAGGATGCCCAGGTTGGTGGCAGGGCCTGCCTGCAGTAAAGGATTTCCTTTGTCTCCTGCAGCTGCGCGAGTTCCCATGGCCCGGGGGATGAGGAGTTGTCCCGAGCTGCCCATGTCCTTCCCTGCCCTCCCGCTTCAAGGACAGCGCTGGGGAAGATCTGCCTGTCTTTCCTCTCCGCTTGCCCAAGCATTCGCTTAATTCTTATTTATTATTTTTCTTAACAAAAGCTCTCCCTCTGTTTGTTCATCCTGATCCTACATGAGCATTGGGCTCAGGCACTGGGATTCCTGACGCCTTAAGTGGGTGTCCAGGATGCAGGAATTCCCACCCCTTTGTCTCCTAATGAATCGAAGGAACAAACGCTGAGCTGTAAGTGTTTGGAAGTGTAAATGTTTGCTGTGGTAGCAGCAGCCGGTGCTGCCAGCCCGGAGGTCGGGTCGGTGTCCGTGTCAGTGCTTGCTGAAGAGCCTTTGATTGTGCATTTTGTGTGTGGGGCGAGAGCTGCGTGTTTGTGCTCTGCCTGCCCGGGAATCTGCTGCCAGCGGATGCTCTGCTCCTCCTGGGGAGCGTTTGTGCTGATCCTGGTGAAGGGAGCGGGATGGGAAGAGCAGACTGGCTGGAGATGGGGATGGAGGGATGGAAAATAAACAGGACATGCAGTCATGTGCAATCGAATCTCCTGAATGGCAGTTAAAGTAGGAGAGTCTGACTCTCTCCAGGAAGGGTAATATTTAACTTGGGCAAATGCTTGTTATGCTCTGTGCTCCAGCCTGCACTTGTCACTGTGCCCTTCTTCACAGAGAGGAACTGCAGCAAAGCCCTGGATTGCTCTTGGGATTTGCAAAGCCCAGTGTGATTTTACAGCCATCCTTGGCATTACTGCCCTGGTGCACAGGTAAACTGTGTCCTCCTGGCTTTCCCACCTGCATGGAGCTGGGTGCTGCATGTGCCTGCACTGCACCTGGGTGACCTGGGGCTCAATCCTACCACCAGCCTTGCTTGCTGTTGGGGTGCAGAGCTCCTTCCATGGTTGCTTTGGTGAGTTCCCTTGGCCTTTTGAGTTTTCCCATGTGTGCAGAGCACATTATGCTCCTCTCGCTGGGTATCCTAAAGCCAGTGCAGTGCTTTTCAGAGTGAGTGGCACAAACACCTTAGTGCAGGCAGCTGTGGGATTGCAAGTGGAAGTTGCCACCTTAAATGTGTACATGAAAAATTTAGGGTCTCTTAGAATAATATGGATTTTCCTCCCCTCGCTGAGGCTTCCCCGGGGTCATTTTTCTGTAAGGCAGTTCAGATACAAATTTCCCATATTCTGGTTTTGACTGAGTGTCACTTCAGCCTCCCATCTTCCTGTTTGCTGTGTGCACGTGCAAGCTGCCAACTTGCCAATTTTGGGGACAAGTGGTTTGTAATTACCAGCTCAGTGCTGCTGCTGCACTGTTAATTCTTAGACCATTTAACGTATCAAATTATTCCTTCCTGTGCTATTTAGAGGCAAAGGGCTAAGTAACAGTGGTGGCATTAATATTAAATTCTCTAAAACTAATAGGAACCTCTTATTTAATTGTTCTGGCACTCAGCATGTCTGGGGAATACAGTGCCACTGGAAAGCTAATAGAGACAGAGGTCTCATGGTGTATTAACGCTGGGATGCTGCTACTTTTCCTAGTTGGGTTATTTATGAGTTAAGACTATGTAACTGTCTATCAGTGCCTTAGAGGCTTAGTTTGATTAAACGCCTTTGTATTGCTAATGCTAATGGAGCTGGATTGATGCTGGGGATCTGCTGGGAGAGCTTAGCAAAAGGCTTAACGTAGACATGACTCTGCTGGTTTCGCTGTCTCTGGGCCCTGCGGGAGGCGTCTGCAGCGGGCAGGACCTCCCAGCCCTGGCAGGGTGACCCGAGCACCCACCCTGCTGCCTGCGGGACCCTCACCCCTTCCAAGTCGCTGCTGCGTCTCCCATGTGGGGTGTCCTGCAAGCTCTGCTGGGCGCCTTGTGCCCACTCCAAGCATCCAGTAGAGTGTTCAGCAGCAGTTTCTCTGGTGGTGTGTTGGTTTGTGACTGTGCTGGTTGAAATGGGGCCTCCGGGGGCTGGCAGGGGTTGCCCTTGCTGGTATGGGGCTCCAGGTGCTGGCAGGCGAAGGCAGACCATGATGAGCTCAAACAGCCCCTCTGCGCTTCTGCAGCTGGAGTGGACAAATGAATGAGAAAAATGTTGAATGTGACAGAAAGCCCTAAATCTCAAAGCAGAGGAAGACCGGCTCCTTCCTCAGGAAAGCCTGGCTGCCGTGCTGGGCGCTGATACTGCTGCAGGCGTGCGGGGCTGCTGTGAGCCACTTGGCCCCTCTTCCTGACCCCAGTCCCAGCGGCTGTCTCTCTCAGCTCGGGGTACCCCGCTGTCCCCCGTGCAGTGGGATGCTGCAGGAAGGTCCTTTCCACAGGCGGTGGAAGCGGGTCAGGGTCAGGAGCGAGACGTGTCAGGTCTGTCCCTGTCCTGCGTTGGTGGCTGGCGTAGGTCACAGTCAGTCCTCTTCCGAATCAGCTCCCAAGCTGCAAATTACCCTGTTGCCTCTTCTAGTACGTATCATCATGATGAAACTAATTTTCCATGAGAGAGTCAGCTGTTTCTTGATTAGAAGTGCTCCGAAAATACTAACAGAGAAATGATTACAGGAAGACTTCAGTGCTCATTTATATAATTGGACTTTACTTCCCTGGCTGAAGTTGTTTCATCCACTCCTGGCTTGAGTGAGCACTTGCTCTCCCAGTTTGCTTGTGAGCAGAGAGGTTAGGGTACAACATCCCAAGGGGTGCCGTGCCCTGGGGTGCGGCCTCGTGCCTCTGTTCCAGCCAGTGACAAGCTGTCATGTTTTCCATGTGTTTAAATCACAGCAGGGTTGACTTGTCCTTTAATGAACCAAGAAGAATAATCTTCAGGCAGTTATTTGGGCAAATGAATTCTTAAATTTTGCTTGTTTTCTGGGTGGGGAGTGAGGGTTTGCTGGAAATCAATAGAAAAAGGGACAGCTCCCCTCTCCCATCACTGTCCCGTCCTTGTCCAGCTGCCCGGTGGCAGTACCCAGGCTGTTACCGCTCCATGCGTGTGCTCTGAAGTGCCGCATGCTCAGAGGGAAGAAAGGCAGAAGGCCGATGTAATTTTCAAGATCATCCTGTGTGATGAGATTAGCAGTATATCACAACAGGGAGAATTGCTTTCTGGCTGAACCACGGTTCAGGCCAAGCCCACCACGAGCCTGTGTCTGCAGCAGTGAATGCTCAGGGGTGGTCAGCATCTCCAGCACCCTGACTCTGGGAAACGCCTCTGGGTACAGGGGCCCTGGACTCTGTAGGGTCAGCCAGGTCAGGCTTAATAAATTTAAAACATGGCTAATTTGCTCATCAAAAGGGCAGTAAATGGAGGAGGAGTGAGGTTTGAGCTCAGTACATCAATTCCCAAATGTTGGTGCAGCCCCAGCCCTGGCCACGGCAGCCCCTGGAGCTGATCTAAGCACCATGTGCACACAGGGAGTGAAATGTTTGCAACAACGTGTTTTAAATCCGATTTTCTGACCTGAATGAATTGCGTGTTCTGGATAAACACACTGTTTGTGAAGCTTATCTCATGCAGGTTCGTTTTGGGGGTAGGAGAAGGGGTTCTGGTCCCTGGGCTCTGGTCCCTGGTCGTGGGGGACTCTTGATGTTGGATGTTTGGCATGTTACTGGCACATGATCCTTGGCCAGGTATCTCCTTAATCATCTGCTTAAAGGGGTTAATATGTGAAAAGGCAACTGCTGCCCGACACAAAGCTGGTGTTGTTCCTGCCCGCGCTCCCCTGGGACGTGGCTGCTGCGACAGCCTGCTCAGGATTCCCGCTGCAGCCCCGCGCCGCCCGGCCCAGCGAGCCGTGTCATGTGGCTGTGGCGAGGCCCTGCTCCGTCTGCCGCCGTGCAGGGGAACAAACGGCGCTTTCACTGCGCCCGACAAACCTCCCTCTTCCTCAGATTAACCAGGGATTGGATGCTCATTTGTCTCTCCTGTTTTCATGCTTCACCAAACCTGGATCTGCTTTTCCCAGCAAGTCGAAGCATAATGAAGTAGAAAGTGAAATTACTTGATCAGCATCAGCGAGTTGTTTTTCGCCGCTGACCCAGCTCCGTGTGGGCTGGAAGGTGCAGACTCCCTGCCCATTCCTTTTCAGCAGCCTGGCCCCAATAACCAGCTCAGCTGAGTGGCTTCAGCCTCCCATTTCTCTGTGCAGAGGAGAGAAGCTGTGCCTGGCTCTTGAGTAGCCTTTGTGTTTTTGGGAGGGCTGCTGGGCAGTCCCTGTTTGCTGGAGGCTGTGGTGAGGCTGTGGTGCGGCTCTCCCGCACGGTCCATGCCGTGCCATGCTTGCTTGGCTCTGGAGGATGCTGTTCCCGTGGCTGGATGTGCTGCTTGGTGCTGCCTCCTGGTAGAGCCTTGTGCCAGCAGCAGGGTGGATGCTGTCACTGGGGCAAGACGTGGTCTTGGGGGCCAGATGCCCCAAGCACCAACCCTTAACACATCACCTTTGCACCCGAGGCAGGGCTGTGACTGGGCTGATAAGCTGAAGGAAAAGCTTGTGGTCATCTGGGAGACCTGCACGGTCAGGTCAGGCTGGGGCTGCCCTGTGCATCCTGCCCTACACCCCAAGGCTCTGCCAGCCCGACTGCACCGCTCACCATTCACTGCTAACCCCAAATAGCCCGTTTCTGACAACTCCTGCAGGAACTCTCATTTTCATAAATCCTGGTGGGCAGCTGCCTGGCAAAGCTGGAGCTGTGCTGGGGAGGGATGCTGGGGCTGGACTGCTGGTGCTGGGAGGTGATGCCATTTCATGCTGAACTCTGAGCTGACGATTGCGTACTTATGAAGGTTTTGGGGCTTGGGTGTAAGGCTTTGCATGAGGAATTTCAGCTACTTTTGTTTCTGGCCTGTGGTGCTGTATCAAAATGCCAGCTTTTCCTTGAGCCCTATCCCTGGGCATCTGTTAGAGCAAATTCCCTGTCTTTCTGAAGGGGAGCAGCACTTGATACCTCTCGCTCTGTCATTGCAACAGGGGTGCCTTGCCATGAAACTGCACCAGAGCTCACGTTTAAGCTGTAGCTGTCACCAGCTGACCTGGTGGTCACTCTGGTTCCAGAGCTGGCCCCAGAACAGGCGTGTGAGCCAAGAGGGTTCGGGTACAGCTTTGGCTGAGCCTGCTCCTGCTCATTGCTGCTGTAACCACTGGCTTAAGGTGCCATCACTGGCCTGACGGCAAAGTGTACGTATATAGGAAGGGAGGGGCTAGAAATGGACATTTAAAATTGCATTTCAAGACATTTAGTTGCCGAGCACTTAATGCAGTTGACCCCCTTCTTTCTGAAAATCCAGTGATTCCCCATGGCTCAGAGACAGGCTGGGCATGGGCAGCAGCCGGGCATGGCATTGGGCTCTGGGCACGACATGGGGCTCCATCCCCCTTTCAAATATTTACTTTACTGTGTGAAAACAAAATACAGCTGGGATTGGGAAATGCATCTGGGCAGCCTTTCTGGAGCTGCTTCAGTGTGTGGGTGCAGAAAGGGGGCGGGCGGGCAGCCCGCGGGGGTGCAGGATGTGTGTACCCCGGGGTACAGATCCCCACTCTCCGGGAGCGGTGCCGTATCCAGCCTGTGCTCCTGGTGACTCCAGCCATGACTCTGCCTTCCTGGCACTGGTAGCTGCTGCTTTCAGGCTGTGATATGCCTGCTGTAGAAATGACCTGTCTGGTATGGATGTTTCCTGGTGACACTGCATCAGCTACTGCCCTCCTTTGAGCAGGGTCTCTGTTGTTTCCTTGGCCCAGTGCCCTCTTCATCCGTCCTGGAGTGTCTTTTGACCTGTTTTTTTAATTACTAGTGTAGAATAGGCCTTCTAGGTTGCCCCTTCTTGGTATCTTCATGTCAAGATTTTACTTATTTTTCAACGTCATTCTTAAGCCTAGAACTGCCCCGAGAGGGCTGTGGCTGGCACAGCGATGCTGGCGAGAGGTGCTGTGCTGTGCACTGTGGCTGTCCTGCTGTCCCATGGGAGCCGCTGGTGTCACAGGGCTGCGCTCGCTGCTGTTTGCTTTGGGGCCTGATCCTGCCAGCTGGGTGTCAGCTTAAACTGAAACCTAATCAGGCTCAGCCTGAGCTGTGCCAGGGCACGGGGTCAGCAGGAGAGGAGAGGGGGAAGAAACGTGTCTGGGAGGCTGCTCTGGGGACCCAGGGCTTGTGCTGCTGCCTGCCCCAGGGTGTGACATGCCGGGAGCTTGGAGCCTGCTGTGGGGATGCTTTTTGTGGTGCCCCTTGGGGTGCCTCTGCAAGTGGCACCCCTCGGTACTGCAGTCTGGAACGACTGCCCTTCTCCAGGCACACAGCTGGGATTCTTGTTATAATGATATTTCCTAATTAAACCTCCCTAATTAAGCAGCAAAAGGTGCTATTGTTTAAGCTGCAGTGCTGTCTTACAGCCTGGTAGTCAGGTTTGGCTGGGTACGTGGCCCTTGTCAGCCAGCCGGGTTTCCAAACGTGCCTTACGCCTCCACTGCCCAAGTCCCTGCCCTTCCCAGCTCTGTCAGGCAGCCACGGCACGTGCAACCCAGGGATCCTCCTGGCGTGAGGGAGCTGAAATCAAGCAGGAGGCTGGGAATGCTTTCAAAAGACCCTGATTTCTTTTCCCCACAAAAGCTGATGCTCATGGAAATACTCCTTTTTCTTCCTCCCTTGCAGTGAACACCTACCTCTTCATGATGCAAGCCCAAGGCATCATGATCCGTGAGAACATGCGAACTATAGGAGCTCAGGTGTATGAGCAGGTGGTCCGCAGTGCCTATGCCAAGAGGAACAGCAGTGTGAATGACTCAGGTATTTCTTGAATAATTGTAATTTTGATTAAAGATTCCATTTTCATTGAAAATTCAGGTGAAGGAATTAATTTAGACTGGTAAATGCAGGGTGGAAACTTTGATTAATTGTCTGCCACTTTTATTTTTGTATATAAAAATATATATGTAACATAAAGATACCCTATATATAGAAATAGTGTCACTATATTTTAAAATTATTTATTTATTTATTTAAGTAAAAAGGTCAAATGCTTCTGACTTGTATAAGGGGTGAAAACCTTGAAAGGTCTGAAATGATGGGATTTGAGCTGAAAACCTCTTTGCTTTCCAGGAATTCAACTTGTACCTTCAACCAGTCTGAGGGTAAACACTTTCAAATTCAGTGCAAGGATCAGGTTTCATATTTAAAAAATACCTTCCCAAGCGTGCGCCTGCGCAGAGCCCTGGCTCTGGGCACGTGGAGGAGCCTGTGCTCGTAAGCTTCACTCTTCCCATGCAAGTATGAACCGAGATGACTTGGCTGGAGATCTGCCACAAATAATATATTGAACTTCGGGCAGGATGCAGGGAGTGGAGCGCAGGCATCCCCTTCCAGCCTCTTCATCATCCACACGTACATGAACATGTGGGGTTACGAGTTGTGGTGTAGATGTACAGTGAAGCAGAGCTGCCCACGGCTGTGTGTGAGCCGGGGCGAGGCGTTGCTGCCGGGCTGGCGATGCCCAGCCTGTACCTTCCCTGCTGGCACGTCCCCACAGCCTGACGCCGGTGCCTTTGGCATCAGGCTGGCAGGGGGTGTGGGGAGCTCGGCTCGGCTCCTCGCCCGCAAGGGTTCAGCAGCAGGGGCTGACAGAGTTTTACAAGGCAAGATTATTTCCTCATTAGCAGGAGTATGAGCCGTGTCCTTGCTGCCCAGCCTGCTGAGGTGCAGCCACCAGTTCAGCTGTGCCCTGAATGGAGATGGGCACGAGAGGGGAATTATCGACTTACGCAGGAGAGGAACGCTCCAGGTCACCTCCTCTGCTGCACGAAGTCAGCCAGGGCTGCCACCCTGGGCTATTTTTAAGACTGGAAACATCAAGTAAAGCAGAGGCAGGGTGAGGAAGTGGCTGATCCCCTGAGGGGAGGAGGGTTAGATGCTGCTTCTTGAGTGGTGAGAACCTTCATCCCCCTGAGGCTTTGGCCGGGGGGGCTTCAAGTGATCCAAAAACCTGTGTACTCCTGCAGCAGGCGGGGAACTGGTGACCACAGCGCCAGTAACAGTGCTGCTGCTGCAGTACTGGGCTTTGCTTGAACCTCATACCAGTCCCAGCTGCGCGGGCACGTGAGGACGCCCATCCCTCCCCAAGAGCTCCAGCCATGAGGACGGTTTTAGCACATACAAGCACTGTGCACCGTCCTTGGGCGACCTTCCCTGGCAGGCAGGTCAGAGCAGACACAGGGTGGATGGTGGTGACGTCTGGAAGGTGCTTGGTGCTGTGGCCACAAGGACCGCATTAACACCGGGATCAGAACCTTCCCTCCGTGACCGATTTTGGGTGCCTGGGTGGGTGGTACTGCCTGGTGTGTGCGTTGTCCCCACACCGCTGTGGGCAGTGAGGCTGTGTGACAGCTCAGAGAGGAAACCTGCCCGGTATGGCTGCAGGGAGGGGCCCAGCAGAAAAGGCAGCCCTTGGTGCAAAACAGGGCAGTTGAGCTTCACTGTGGGTTCTGACCTGGGCTGAGTACTGCGGGTGTGCTCTGGTAATGGGAGTTTACAGGGAAAACTGCTTATGGAAATTTGGAACAGTATCAAGCATCCAAAATAACATCTATCGTACTTGAAAAGCCCTTAGGTTCTGTTTACCGCCCATCTTGAGTTTCAAGATAGACTGTTTACTTGAGCAAACAAACAGTGTTACTGACATGGTGTTACGTACTACCACCATACAGCAAATGACTTGTCCCAGTGGAAAACCTCCTTAAAACGTCTTCAGGTGTAACAGGCTGGAGGGTGCTGCCTGGGAGGTTAAAGGATGTGGGGAATGGGGAGGCTGCAGAGAGGCACTGCTGGGGCATGGGGGCTCCTCCGCTCTGGCATGATGCAAAGCAGAGGGAAGTCTGCGTGTAATGTGATAGTTTTTATTGATCCTTTGAGGAGGATTCCAGGCAGGATTGCCCTGTGTAGGATACTGCACTGACAGTCCTAGCTGGCATTGAGACCTGCCTGGGAACTTCCCTCTCTCCTGTTGGGAAAGGACCTGCTGGAGGAGCACATCCCCTCTTACTGTGCCAGGGTCCTTCAGCGACAAGGCAGTGGTAGCTTTTCCTTTCAAGAACCATGTGCTTCTTTGTGATACCTAAAGGTGATGCTCAAAATTCCTCCTTTGGCCAGAAAATGCAAAGGTTTCTTTGATGTGGTGCTAAGGCAGCCGGGGCACCTGTCCCAGGATGGGGATGAGCACCCAGCTGGGTTGCAAGGCTAGAGCACGTTCCACTGGGGACACAGCTATGCTGTTGGGGACATCCTCAGCTGTGGTTGACTTTGGAGTCTGCTCACAGTGGCATGGGGAGGTGGCTGGAAATAACAGACCTATACCTCAGGTGAAAACTTCTCTCTTTTTTTTTTGTTTTGTTTTGTTTTTGTGGGTTTTTTTTGTTTTCCTTGCATTTCCCAGATTATCCTCTTGATCTGAGCCACAATGACACCTTTCTGCAAGCCACAACGTTTCTTCCTGAAGACTTTACCTACTTCCCCAACAATACCTGTCCTGAGAGGCTCCCTTCTATGAGTGAGTAGCATCCTGACAGCCCTGTGCCCCTCTCCTGCTCCCCATGGCTTTGGAGGGCACACTGTGGCATTCCCAGTCTCACCACCATTGCACCTTTCCCTGCCAGGCACCTAGGGATGAATGGGAGCGCTGTTCAGAGCCCAGCTCCGTCCTGGGAAGTCATTGTTTACCCACCCTCAGGAATTAATCCCTGCTGTGTCGGAGGCATGTCTCCCTGCTGAAGCAGGAGCCCATCGCTGGCAAACACAAACAAAAGAGGGATTGTGCTCTGGGAGCCGGTGAAAAGACTCTGCCAGCCCTTTTCCAGGGGCAGTGGCTGCGGGGTGGCTCCCTTGTGCCTCAGCAGTGCTGCCAGTCCCAGCCCCGAGCTGTGCAAGCTGTGCCGGGCACAGCTGTGTCGGGGCTGCCGTGGGAGATAGGCTGGACTCCCCAGGGGAGCTGCAGCTGGGAGGAATGCTTCCACCAAAGCTATCCTCAGGTGGAAAATCAGACTTTTGAGGGCAAATGTTTCCAAAGGGGGGAAAGCTCTCTGCTGAGGTGGGAAGTTTAGTCTGCTGGAAACATGCAGGGAGGAGTAGAGGGGTACCCCGGCTGGCCTGGGGCTCTCATGGAGAGCTGCATCTGGTAGCAGCCACAAAGGCTGAGGAGACAGAGCTGTTACATCAGCAGCATTTCCTACTTGTTTTTGCTGGTGCTGGAGAAAAGACGCTGAGTGCTGGGGATGGAGGACAGGAATGCAGCAAAGTTCTGCCCCAGGACCACAGCAGTTCCTCACCCCCTGCTGCTTCTCTCACTCTGCAGAGGGCCCCATTGATGTAAATATGAGCGAGATCACCATGGAGGATATCCACCAGTTCTTCTCTAAAGACCCTTCCATCAAGCTGGGAGGGCACTGGAAGCCAAGTGACTGCCTGCCTCGCTGGAAGGTAACTGGGAGCTGGGCAGCCCCGTGTCCTGCTCAGTGCGGGGGGACGGGGAGTCCCGGGCAGGCAGCAGGAAGATGTTAATGGGAGCATCTCTGGTGTGCTGCGTCTTCAGAGCAATGATGTGAGGAGCTCTGAAGTGTGGGAATGCAGTGTCCAGGGAAGAAATAGGGAACTCAAGGGCTGCTTTAGTGTCCCCACTGCTGGGCAGAGGTGACGAGGGGGCACTGCAAATCTCCCTTCCACTCGAGGTGACACTGAATTTTTCCAAAGCAGCAATTCTTCAAAAAGTGAATAGGAAATCCATGTTTTGGGAGTTGGAAGGGTTTCAGGCTGCTCAGCCCTGCATGGGAGAGCTATGACACCTTTTTAGTGCTGCTCCTGCTCCTATAACCCCACACCAGCCAGTCCTGCTCCCCAGCCCAGGGCTGGCAGCAGGTGCGGTGCAGTAAGAGCCGTGTCCTCTCTTCATCAGGTGGCGATCCTGATCCCATTCCGCAATCGATACGAGCATCTTCCCGTCCTCTTCAGACACCTCATTCCCATGCTGCAGCGGCAACGTTTACAGTTCGCCTTTTACGTTGTGGAACAGGTCAGTGAGCGCGGGGCGGGCGGCGCTGCAAGCACAGCTCTGCCCTGTCCCAAGGAGCGTCCCTGCCGGATCACATCTCTGATGTGGCAGGTGTAGGGGTCATATTGCAATGTGTAAGTTGTCCCGTTCTGTCTGAAAGGTGCCCAGAAATGACTGGTTTTATCTGAAAAACAGAGATTCGGGGATTTGTGTAGCTGTTTTATTTTTTTAATTCTGTTTTGTAGGAGTTATTTTTTAAAAAAAGCTTTGGACCAGGTATTTGCAGTTTAGACAATGCTGCAGTTTTTTTGTATATCCCTGCAGCAGTTCCAGGCAGCATCCCCTAGGCACAGGAATGGCCTGACCAGAGTAAGGCATTTCATGTAGAGCATGACTGTCATTTGATGTGTACATGGACCTCTCACATAAGTTGTTTGGCTTCATCCACCCAGTAAATGTGCCTCCATATTTAGCTCTAGCTTAAAAAGATTGATCAAAATTGGGATTTTTTTCAAGTGTCTGAGTAATAAGGCTTCAGCATCTTTATTTTTGCTCCTGTACTATAAACTGAATATTTCAGTGTTGGTTGATCTCACCGGTTTGCTCCAATACATCACTTCTTTCATGGTGCCAATATGGGAGCTGGTTGCCCTCTGCAGTTCTCTAGACAGGGCTGAGAACACACAGAGCATGAACTGTAGGGACTCCTCTTGAGAAGGAACTTTCTCCCTGCTAGGCTGGAAACCAACCCTTCAACCGTGCCATGCTCTTCAACGTTGGCTTTCGGGAAGCAATGAAGGACTTGGACTGGGACTGCCTCATCTTTCACGACGTGGACCACATACCGGAGAATGACCGTAACTATTATGGGTGTGGACAGATGCCGAGGCACTTTGCAGCCAAGCTGGATAAGTACATGTACCTGTAAGCACTGTTCTTCCTCTCTGCTACCACAACTGCTGAGGTGCCAGTGTTAGATTTAATTTATTTGTTTTTAAGGCAGAGAACGAGCAGAGAATGAATCAGGGTTTTTTCTCAGGCTTTGTGAAAGGGAGCATGAGAGGGAATAGAAGAGAGCATCCTCAGGACATGGGGTTTCCCATGGCAGGTGGGAGAGCCCGTGGGCTCTGCCCTGACCCTTCTCTCCTGCTCAGGCTCCCGTACAACGAGTTCTTCGGGGGGGTGAGTGGCCTGACTGTCGAGCAGTTCCAGAAGATCAATGGATTCCCTAACGCCTTCTGGGGCTGGGGTGGCGAGGATGACGACCTCTGGAACAGGTAGGGGCTCCCTGGGCCCTGGTGGTGGTTCTGCGAGCTGAGCCTGGCACGTGCTCTGAGGGGACAATTGTCACCTTAGACAGCAGCGCTGGGCTCGCTGTGCCTGCCTGCCCTGGGGACGAGCCAGCCCCGCTGCGGTGGCTCGGTGGGAACAGGGGCTGCTCCAGCCTGCACAGGCAGTGGGTGGGAAGCAGAGAAGTGCTGCTTGGGAAGCTGTTGGCTCTGTGCACAATATCCCACACGGCTGAGAGGGGCTCCAAGGTGCTGAGTGCTGTGTGACGTGCCCCGAGCCCGGGCTGCAGCGGGAGGTTTGTGTGACTTCTCTGTGGGTGGGAAGGCCGAGCCACGGCCGGAGCCCCGGGAGCTCTGACTGCAGCCCTGGAAGCACTGCCAGCACAGCAAACACAATGGGTGATTATTTTTCGTTTATTTTATTTTATTTCTCCCCTTTCTAATGCAGAGTACAGTACGCAGGCTACTCGGTGACTCGACCAGAAGGAGACACTGGGAAATACAAATCAATTCCCCACCATCATCGGGGAGAAGTGCAGTTCCTAGGAAGGCAAGTAAATTTTTTTAAGAATCCTAAAGCCTTTCACAAAGAGTCTGTACCGTGTAGGAGATTTCCTGCAGCTGTTTGAGGGCAGTGACAGCCTGAACTCTTGACGGAAACTAACTGCAAGGAGATGGAGGCAGAGCATTGCCAGGATTCCTCCATCATCCTGCATTTTGTACCCCACATCCCTGCAGTGAAGGGTCCTTGCTTTGTGGCTGCTTGGATGCCATCCAGAAGGGGATTGTCAGCATGGCAGGCTGAGGGCCTGTCCTTTATCTCCAGAGGAATGCACACGGGTGGCTATGGCCAGGTGTCAGAGAAGTTTCAGTGTTTCTAGAAGAGCCTGACCTAAGTGCTGAAGGAGGCATTGCTCAGCCTGCAGAAACACAGAGCAGTGTCCTGCAGTGTGGCTGCTAAAGCATCAGGTGTCCCTGGCAACACTCAAAAAATCCAACAGCAGCACCCTCTCCATTCTTCTGTTTCTGCTTCTTGGCCCCAAGCTGGAGTGGGTGTACAGAGCCCCTGAACTCAGGGTTTGCTCTCTCGTGAGGCTGCAGACACCCATCAGGAGTGGTAACTGTCCCCTGGACCAAAGGAGGACAAGTACTGTGCAAGGATTTTTCTCAAGAAGATAAAATCTCCCTGGAGCTCTCCAGGAGGGCTCCAACCCCGTTGTCCCAGAGCCAGGGTTGTTTCGGAGAGTACAAGGGTTGACCGATTGCTTTTGCCTGAAGACCACAGTGGAATATGAGTCTTCTGAAAACTCTGCAGCAGAAAACCAGAGAAATACATCTTTCACAAACAACTGCAGGAATTAACACTTGTAGCTGAGCAGCTGCTGGACAAGCAGTGCAAGCTCTGTTCTGCAGAGGGGCTTTGGGCTGCTGCTGCAGAGAATTGAGCTATCTGCTGGTCTTTTTTTGCAGAAGACTCATTTTTGAGGGTGTTTCCTTTTGAGTTTCCATCTTTAGCCCTACTTTTCATTTCTCTGTTGGACAGAATGCAGCCAGTCAGAGATGCTTCTCTTAACTTCACTCTTGAAAAAGAGAAGTTGCTTTTGTCTTAAAAACCCTTGAAGCATGGCAGGCTGATAGTGCCATGGGACTGAGCTCTGGTTCCTGGCACTTCCCTGGTCTCCTGGCCCCAGCCAGGAGCCTGAGCTCCATGTCAGCAGGAGCTGTGGGTCTGTGCAGCAGGATGGGGAGATGGGCAGGGCAGAGTTGGCCCCAGTGAGCTGCTGCCTCTGGAGCCTGGCACCCAGCCTAGCCTGGGGCTGCAGTAGGTGTCCTCTGTCCCACCTCTGAGGTGCACTGCGAGTGTACCTGCAGCAAGCCCTGACCCAGCACACTGACACCAGCACTGCCACAGCCAGCCCTAACTGCTGCCATCCAAAGCCCTGCTGCCCCTCCCAGCCGAGCAGGGGCACCGGACTCTTCTCTCCGTGGAGAAGGACACAGTCCTTCCTCAAGCCACTGAGAGTCCTGCCCATGTCTTGATGCTGTGACATCTTTGCAACCAACTTTGGCACTTCACTCTTTGTTCTCACCCAGCACCTTCCCCTGCCTCATGGCACAACCCTTCCCTGGTGCTTTGTCTGTCCCCAGGTCTTAGCTCAGCTCCCACTTGCCCTGGTGCCTCCAGGCCCCCAGCACTGTGCTGAAGGGAGTCACTGTCCAGGCCCCCAGTCACTGTGCTGAGATGTTTCTACCTATTTTCCCCTCCCAACCGTCCTCCTTCTGTCTCATCATTCTGCCTCTAAATGTGCTTGAGGCTGTTTTTGTGCACCAGCTGCAGTTTCCTTCCCCGTACCACCATTCTGCTAGTTTTACTTCCTCACCCCCATCCCTCGGACTAAAGCCATTTAGTTCTGTTCTTGCTCATGTCTGGTTTCATAAAAGTGGCAAGGACCACATCACCCCGCAGCTGCGTTTCTCCGGGGTGGTGTGGATGGTGGGCTTGGCAGGACTCCCAAGCTCAGCCCCCTCCTGGGAATGGGACCTGCAGGCTTTGGGCAGGTGTCGCGGGTTGTTTTGGCAGCTGAATGCTTGCTGGTGGCACAGCGAGCATTTTGCTCTTTTTCAGGTGATGGACTTCACTGGAATTTTCCGATATTTATTAACACAGAGTATTTAAATGTGATGGTTGCCTTTATTAAGGGCTCAGAAGTTCGTTGTTTTGTAGCTGCTCCTGGGCCTGGCTCTTTGAAAGGTGTTCTAGTAGCCTTGGGAGGAGTTTGCAGGTGCTGTGAGATAGGTGGAAGTGACTCTGCTTTCTGGTTCTCGTTGCACAGGTACGCCTTGCTGAGGAAGTCAAAAGAAAGGCAAGCCCTGGACGGCCTCAATAACTTGAACTACTTTCCAAACGTCACATATGACGCCTTGTATAAGAACATCACTGTTAACCTGACACCGGAGCTGGCTCTGGTGACCGAATATTAAGAGGAGAAAATAACTTTGCTCTGCCCTTCACCAAGAAAGCGCCACGCTAGACTTTCTTTTCCAAGGGTTATTGAGGACAAGCAACACTTCGTCTAATGAAGGATCACAGTATTTTGGAGGATGAGGCTGAAAGCGCACGCACAAATTGCCCTAGCTGTACCAATCCAGCCCGCCACTCGGGCAGCGAGCTCAGCAGTCTCTTTATTTTTTCTGCCACTTGCTTTCTGGGTTTCAGGACAACAGTTCGACCTGCTGCTCTCGTCTCCACATTCCTCGTCCAGCAATCTCTGGCACTGGGACTCTCCTCGGATGCGCTTTCTCCTCTGGGAAGCGGCTCAGCTGAGGGACTCTGGCTTCTTGACGGCGAACGTCGGGAGCAATTTGGTTGGCAACTGCCCTGGTGGGAGATCAAACGACTTCTGATGCCGTTCTTCTATGTCTGTGCAGTTTTTTAAATGACCTGCTTGAAGTATATACAACAGAATCGCTTCTTAAAGAAGTGTAAGTGTAAATATGCTGTGTAAATTGCCCCTTTTTATTTTTCTCCTATGGCTCAAGTCCAAGCGAGAGGTTTACATACGGTCACTCATTTTAGTCCTGAGTTCTGTAAACACTTGTGTGTGCATCACTGTACTTGTGCAAGGTGTTCCCTTTTAAGCCAGTGAGACTGCTCACATGATTCCAGCTGGGCATATGCAGAGATGTTTGTGGGCCAGGGCCCAGAACCTTCCAGTGCGGTGAGTGAAAAATACAGCCGAGTCATCACTCATTCCAGAAACCGCAGGGGTGGCTTGTTCCAGGGAGGGTGAGGAAATGGGAATATTTATTAAAAAACCTCCCCTTTCTGTCACTTTTGCAACATGATGTGCAAATGAATCCAAAAACCATACAGAACACAGTCCCATGGCTGTTGCTCTGTATCCCACCGACGGCAGGGGCGAGCCTGGCAGGCGCTCGGCGCTCTCTCGGGGCAGGGGGAGCACGGCCCCCGGGCCAGGATGGAGCCGCTGTTCCCACACGAGCCCTCCCCGGACAGCAGCGCCTGCCCTCACTCTGGAACGTGCTGGAATGGTCGGGGAGGTTGGTTTAGTTTGTATTTATCGTGTAGATCCAGCAGCACACTGAGGTGCTGTTGGAGCCGGGCAGCGCCCTGCGCTGTCCCCCGCGGTACCTGGCAGCACTGGCACGGGCACAGCCGGTGGGACAGGGGGTCACAGCTCAGTGAGAGGCATGAAGGACACATGAAAATATGAGGACCAGGAGCCAGAGCTTGGTCTGACAGCCCATCCAGCCATCCAATGCTATCCCTCTTTTCTTCACAGCCGCCGTGGGCAGGCTGGACTTCGGGCCCTGTCCCCACGGACACAGTCCAGCCGTTACACAGCACTGACACCACCACTTTCACTGGGTCTCTCTGACTTAAAAGTAAATACATTGGGTGTTGGTTTTAGTTTGTATTTCCACACAACAAGGGCGGGTACTTGACCTCCGAAGGACTTTAACTCTTTTCATTGCATTGTTTGCCTTCGGTTTCTGTAACTTCTCATGGTTTACATTGTTTTCTCAGTTCCGTGGACGTATGATCCCCATACGCATCTGTGGTGGGTGTGACTGCCCAGGGCATTCCTAACCTGTATCCAGAAAACGTTAGTTTAGAAAACACAAGTTTCGTGTAGATCTTATCGGCCGGCATGAGAGGACAGCAAGCCTGCCCTTGAAAAGCGCTGATGAGTTTGTAACTAAGTTTTAAAGTCTCTGAACTTACATGTGCTTTAAACTCGCTTCCCGAGGGGATTCAGCCTGGTTATTTATAGGCAGAGGTAAGAATTTGCTTTTTCTGGCGCATACAGCAATAAAGACTTTTGCTTCGGAATCTTGATCTGTAATTCACGTGGACCCTTTCCGGGTGCTGCACCCATGTTGCCCTCCCCCTGTTTTCTTTCATCTTGCAACCTTGCTAGAAACCTGTCTTTGTTTAATGGTGCTTCAAACAAGGAATGTATTTCAACTAGTCCAAGTTCACTACCCCGGAATCATGCATGTGTGTGTGAGTAGGTGTTGAACTACCTTAGTTGGGATCCTCAGCCTTCCATGTCCCTGACACCCGTCGCACCTGGTGTGGAACAAAAGCCGTTAACCTCTGCTCAGAACTGCACTCTGCGGTTGGCACAGAAGGGTCCATCCTCAGCAGCATCCCATCCTTCATTCTAACCATGTTGAATTTATTTTCCCTTTCTAAAATGTGGGTTATCTGAAAATGTGCACTGTTAATCTTATCAGCTATGTCAAATACTGTATAGTAAATGTAACTGTTAAAAACATACTGTCAAGCGCATGTGCTGTTATGTTGTAAAAATTCTTGTATTAAGGAGAACTTGTACATATTCTGGCAGCTGAAGTTCGACAAGGCCACTCGTTTGCCCCTTCCACGTCAGCGCCGTCACTCAGCCCTGCTGGAGCGCAGGTCCTGTGCGATGCTGATTTATTTTTTTTAAATGAGCCATGTGGGTTTTATTTGCAAAACTATTTATTGACAGTTAATTCTCCATGAAGCTCTGCTTCTCTAAGGGAGGTACCATCTGAGCAACGGCTGCGCACTTCAGGCCCCTCACCATCAGAAGTGGCTTTAAACTCTCAAGCAGCTTTCCATCATCATGGCTTTTGAGCTTACTGTTATATTTTAAGAGGTGCCAGGGGGACGTTTTTGCACTGAAGATTAGTGTTTTACAACACACACACACTTCTCAGCAAAGCAATCCTTTGTGTCATTACATTTATTTACCCATGTGTTTGTACATTTTTGTATTTGTTAATTTATGAATGATTTTTTCAGTAAAAAATACATATCCAAGAACAGAGATTGCAGTGCTTGCTTTTTTTTTTTTCTTTTTTTTTTACAGGAGGCTGGGGTGTGCTTTTTTAGTAGGATGTCAGATTTGTAAGCTCGGAGGGGTAAGTGCTTACGAGAGTGTGAGTCCAAAAGGGTGAGCCCTGGATGCTAAGAGCTGGTTAGAGATTTCTCATTAGGACTGGCCTGAAATAAATTGAGTGTGCGAGGTGGATGCTCCCTAAACTCTTTCTGAGGTGTTGGTGCCTAAGCTTTTTTCCCAAGCATCTGCTTCGATGTAGTTCTGACGGAGGGGTCGGCTGCCTTAGTGTGTTGGGAAGACAATTGGCTGAAGGAGGTGCAGGGCTTGGGTCTGGTGGTGGGGACTGTTGGTAATTGGATTTTTGAAAAACAAACTCAGGCAAGCAGACAAGCTTCCTTGCAGCAGCTTTGAAATATCTTTCTCCTGCTCTGCAGCATACAGGCATGCTAGAATAAATAGCTGGCAGCCCTGGGTTGCTCCAAGCCTTGCCTTTTTTTAGCTCTCCGTCTTCTGGGAAGCTTCCTCCCACCCGCGGCGCTGGGCTGGAGCCTGCGGGGTGACAGGCTCCTTCCAGCCCCTGCTGCTGCCCGCGGAGGCGGCCTCGCTCCCCCAGCGCTCGCAGGGGTGAGGAAGGGAGCCCGTGGGCCTCCTGGTCATGCCGTGCCGGGAATTCCTGACCTGTCTGGGGAGTCCCCGTGGTCCTCCACGAGTACCCAGCTGTGGGGGTTTCACTGCCTGTGTCACCCCCACGGCGGCTGGGCAGGGGCTGGAGGAGATGGATGCACACGGAGAAGGCTGGGATTGTTCCTATACAGGAAGAACGAGAAGGGCAGGGAAGCCCCAGCCCGTGTCCCAGGTGGGTGCATGGGACCCCCTTGCTGGGGCCAGCAACAAACACAAGAGGTGAGAATAAACCCCCTTAGGGCGGGCTGTGCCAAGGAGAGGAGCCCTGCGAGGGCCCTTTTTTTTTACACGGCCACGGCACGGCCACGGCAGGGCCACCGCTGCCACCCGGCAGCGCCGAGCCACGGCTTCCCTCGGGAGCAGCCCCCGCTGCGGGGGAGAGCATTCCCTGCGCAGGCTGAGAACAGCTCAGCCTTCTGCGCTGCAACATCCCCCAGCTCTGCAGTGCGTAAAGAAACCCCAACCTAACGAAAAACCAACCACCGAAGCAGGGGTTTCTCGCTCTTCCCTGCTGTTCTCCCATGATCAGCACCGACAGCAGCGAAAACGGAGAAACCAGTAACTCGGCTGGTATTGCCTGGGTGAAGCAAAAGCAAACACTCCCCTGGGCAGCGGAGACCCTGCTGGTCCCTGACCCCACTGACACGGATGCCACTCCCCTGGCGCTGGCCGGGATGCGGACGAGTGGGTGAGTGGGGGGTGGGCCACGGTGGCTGAGCCAAACAGGCCGAGCTGGTCAGCCGGGGAGAACCACAGGATGCCTGGACACACGGCTGGGAAATCATCTCCATCAGCACAGCTTCGAGCCACAGGGACAGTCTGGAGACCATGGATGCGGTAGCACGTTCGGGACTCTCTTGCACAACCACCCACAGGGCTGGAGCCACCTGCTCACCTGCACAGCAGGTTCCTGGCGGCCATAAACACACGAGTCACCTTGTGACAGGTGCCTTGCTCCGTGTGAGCCGCGGCAGTGCCACGCTTCCCGCAGGACCAGGCAAATCCTCCCTCCCCTGCTCTGCCTCGGCAGGTGTCGGGATGGGCAGTGCCTCCCCAGGAGCGTCAGCAGAGCCGATGGCCTCAGCGCAGTGCATGCGGCCACACCTCGGCCTTGCTGCAGCTTGCATTGTCCACTGGATGGGCTGCAGACCCGGGATGGGCGTGAGGCAGCCAGCCTCGTGCTGCTCAGGGAATCCCTCCCGGGCATCCAGGCTTCCGCCTCCCCACGCTCATCCCAGCACTGCTTCCCTCCGATTGCATTAGAGCAGCTAATCGCATTATTGAGGTGATGGCCCCGGATCCATCCCGGCTACATGGGTGGCAGGGGCTTTGTTATCAATGGCTGCCTCCAGCACAGGGCTGAGAGCTGATCCCTGAGCCTGAGCGCAGCCCTGCTCTTGACGAAGCACATTCATTCATAATTCAGAGCCACTGCTGCAGCTGGAAACGTTTCACAGGTGACTGAGCTGAAAAGCCTGGAGACGGCTGGGCCCAGCAGCCAGTCCTAGGGCACAGAGGGATGATAAGGATGCCGTGCTTAACAGAGCTCATTCCTGTTGGGGTTTAGACCCTGTGTCGGGTGGTAAATGAGCCACGGTCGGGGGTTATGGCAACACAACGGCCAGTGACTGTGCGGCACTGGGCATGGAGAGAGCTCGGAGCTCTGCCTGGGGAGAGCGGGGCAGCTGCTTGGGCACAGGTCAGCCCTTCGCTGAGGGAGCCCCTGCCAAGCTCTGTCCGCGTCGCCGCCGGAGGCGTTCGGTGCCTGATGCGAGCCCCCGCTCTGCAGGAGGGGCGGCACTGCGGCCTGCCCGGCCACACCTGGCGAGCGATCGCGGACCCTGGGGCGAGGCATAAAGAGCTCAGCCCCAAACCGGCCGGGGGAGCTGGAGGAGGGCAAACCCCGGGCCTCTTGCAGCCGCAGCCCCTTTATCTCAACAAGCCGCAGGTGGGCAGGAGGTTCGGTGCGACCCGAACCGGGCACTCAGCAGCGGGGCCGGGCAGAGCAATTTGTGCTTCCACGGTGATGAGGAGCGGTGCCCACTGCTCCCGTCCAGCCCAGAGGGCAGATGGGCGATGGATCAGGACTCCACGTGAGTCTGATTTGCCCCTTGTCCCCGGGCCGGCCGCTCGGAGCAGGGCGTGGGTGGGGCCGGGCTGGGGGCCGGGATGG
>VWPU01021660.1:0-33719 GCA_013398955.1 Callaeas wilsoni | reverse complement strand
TATATTTATATTTATTTATATAAAAATAAATTTAGAATTTATTGCTCTACAAATAATTTTCTTGATTTGAAGGATAGATTTCTAGTGTATTACTGTTCGGAAAGTTAGGTCACAGTTTCAGATTTATATTAACTTTGTATGAATAGTGTGCTTTAGTTTGTTCTTCCTTTGCATCTCTATATTTTATCTTGATTTCAGCTTCATTCTGAAATGCAGTTAATTCATACCGCAGTGCAGGTAAGTGGGAACACATTGCTTTTATCAGTCTGTGGAAGAATAAAGCTGTATCTTGTAAAACGTTGATGGTGAAACATTGCCAATGGCCTCTCTCGGTGTGCTGTCTATTCTCAAGACTTCAAAGAAAGAAGCAATTTCAGTTATAGAGATACATTATGTCCTTATTTAAGGGGAAAGGGTCAGTTCCTGATTGCTCAAGAACATCTGAAAAACGTAAACTTAAATACTATCAAATTGTCTTTGTATGGTGGGGGGAAAAAAGTGATTTGTGTGTACTGTGAAGCCAAATTTTGTGTGTCTGTCTAGGTGCTTTTATTGAAACGTGTAATGAATGACTCACCACAGATTATTCTCCTGAGTAGATTGTGTGGGCTTGAGAGCCTGTAGGTCATCCTAAAAGTCTCAACCAACGCAGAAATATCTTCTGCAAAGGGTTACTAAATGCTTTGTCTCATCTAGTTTTTAGTTGATTGGGCAATGACAGCCTTACAGCTTCCCCTGAGACATCTTTTCATGTAACATCAATTCCACATTAAGTCATTTCTGTTTCTCATTCTGTTGCCCTATAAAACTTTCTGTGGGGCACGGGAAAAATGATCAACATGAATGAGAAAGGCCTGCATCACATTTAATTACAAGTAGTTTCACCCTTGGAATGGAAAGGTGTGGTGATAACTGGAGTCACTGGGGAGTCCTGCCTAAAAAGTGCTGGCATCATATCACCTTATTTCAGTGCAGATACAAAATTGAACAAAATGTGCAATTATGTCTTAAACAAAAATGTGATGCTAGACATCAAATGCATGTAGCTGAAGCAACATATGAACACATGGCATCTTTGCTAAGTAATTTGCTCTTAATTGTCAGCACATTTAGTACTGGCATTTTTAGATACATTTTTGTTTCATTCTCTAACAAATGGCTCTACGCTAATTGTTTCTCCCAGCAATTTATTGCACAGCTGGGAGACCAAGTTGCAGAATTGCACACACACTATCTTGTATTGAATTCATTTCTTGAAAATGTTTAAAATTCCATGAGGTAGTCAAGAATTATTTTAATTGCAGTGTCTACAATGAAAATATGGAATTAATTAAATGTCTTGCAGGTCAGGTAAGGTACGGCTTTCAGAACCTATTGCTTAGGAATGTTTCAACAACTGCAATAGTGTAAATCAAGATATGTTTTAGTAATGGGGATAACTGTGACATTTCAGAGGATCTCTTAAAAGCTTATTTTTATTTAAAAGGTGAACATCTGCTAAGGTAGCAAACTCATCTGTATGCAAAAGAATTATCTTTCTGAGGATCTTTCCATTATGAAATACCTGTCATGATTCTCTTGTACAAATCTGTTAGGTCTCACAAATCTTTTTCTCATGTCTCTCCTAAGGTGCACTTATCTTCTCTGATGAGAGATAAATGTTCATCATTTAAAAAAAGAGAAAGTTTTAATCTTAAGCAGACCAAAGTCTAAAGGCTTACTAAGGAATATTAGCTAGAACAATATAAATGGAGATGGATCTTTAGAAAATGGGTTGCCTACTGTATCTGGGATTAGCTTTCAAGAAGCGCTGATGTCACATTATAAGTTGGGAACAAATTGCTAAGAAGTCCTTCCATCTTAGCTCAAAAATCACACTGTTCTGATACGTCGAATCACATCAAGAGCAATCAGTCAAATTAACTGACATCATGAAGTGCTTAGTGATTTTTTTTTCCATAGGAGAATGATCTCATAGCTCTCCAACATTACACTGTAAGCTAGATCTAGAAACACTGAGGGAAAAGTGGTTGTATGAAGTCAAAATATATTTTTAGTCTGAAGTGAACAAATTCCTGATAAATTCTTCAGGGCTTTGTCTTTTTAATATTTTTCTTGGAAGGCTTTATCATTGTAAAAGTATTTTTAAGATTGAAAGTCCTTTGTGCTTTTAGTAGCCTGTGAAATGTAAGTAGCATGCATTTACTGCAGAGACTTAACATCACCTTCATACCATTGCATACAGTGAGCCCTTTGAAATACTGACCTCATTTTGAATACCTATTTTGCAAGCTGTAACTTTTCCATTAGCAGAAGGACTTGGCGATAGCAGGATGAATTCACTTGCTCAGAACACTTGGACCCGTGAAGTGTTCAGACTGGAAACCCCAGCTACTGCTAGCACATGCCACTGCCTGCTGTAGACCCACAGCAAACACAAGGTCACAGAAGCTGGACTTGGAAAGATCCACATGGCTTCACAGCAATGACTGAGATGACGGGTGAGGAAAAGAGGGTAGCCTTCAGTATGGGTATAATCCATCACTGAGGAGACTGGTGATTATCAACATCATAGAACAGGCCTGCAAGAAGGTTAAGTCCTATTCACAAACATAAAAAGAAATAGCTGATTTGGGGCAGGGGGGGTTAGTGGTTGGTTGGTTTGTTTGTTTGTTTGTTTGTTTGTTTGTTTGTTTGGGCTTGGGGGCTTGGGGGGGTTGGTTTTGAGTTTGGTTTGATTCCGTTTGTTTGGCAGGGTTTTTTCCTACATGTACCTAAGTTCTTTGTACAGTTTCCAAGATGGTTGCACGCAAAAAGTATATATGCAAAAATAATAGCCAATCAAATAGTTGCACATGCCATCTCTAATCGTAGAACTAGAGTAAAAATGTGTGCAAATTCAGTGGTTTTTTAAAATTTTCTATTGTGTTCAATAATATAAAACTTCTTTTAAATCTTGCTGTACTCAGTTAACTGAGCTCTTTTAAACTATTCAAAACTCTGAATATACTATTTCTTCCATTTAAACCACCTAAGGAAGTGATTAGCTAGTGTATTTTTACTGTTTGTTTGTCTTCTCTGTGTAATCCCTTTTTTTTTTTACACAGGACATAAACATCCCTTTTGGTTTTAGCTATGAAGGGCAATCTAATAGAATAAATGCAGCCCAAGCTAAATTGGCATCGCTCTGTCAGTGTTACTGAGTGGTGTCTGCTTAACCTAGAGCTGAATTTCTATTGATTTCAATTGAAGAAGGGCTAAGGTCCTTAATGAAAAAGGAGTAGAACCAAATAGTTCTTAGCTGAACAGTTTTGGGTTTGTTTTTTTCCCTCATAAATTTGCAGGCTGAAATCCTAAATCGTGTAGATCAGTTATCAGATTGTATTATCTGCTGATGTTCAGCATCTGTTAGCTAAATCAACAACTCTGAACAGCAAGACTGCAACTTTCTACAAATCACAGTTTAGTTAGAATAGCCTGAATGTTACCTGCATGATACAGGGAGAGGAACAGCTCCTGAATAAGTGGAAGGGGAAGTGGAAGGGCTGGGAAGCCCAAGATGGTGATCGTGTCATATGAGAAAGTACATGCTACTAGGGAGGGACTAAATAGCCTTCCCCTACCCTGCTGTTCTGTGCTTGAAGAGAACATAAAAACACCTAAAATGCCTGATTTAATCTTTTGTAAATAGATTTTTGCAAATTATTTCAGCTGACCAAACAAAGGCTTTGCTGCTCTGATAAAAATTCAGGTTTTTTCCATCCATATCAACTGGTCCAGTTAAAAGACAATCCACTCCTACGAAACTTACCTCTTATCCTCAGGCCGTCACTGCTACATAAAATAATACAGGCAATGCTGTAGTTGGCAAGTAGTGGCCAAATACTTTATTAACTCAGTTCATTTCAGCAGACTACAAGTGATAGCCAGCCTTATCACCTGAAGAGTTAATGTCTATGCTGAAGACCTTTACTCTCCTAGCATCCTGGCAGGAAAAATCCCACAATTTTTACACCTGATATATTGAAATGGAGAATATAAGGAACTAAGGGCTTTTGCTTGCAACAAGATATTGAGGGGAAGCAAAAACTAGCAGATTTGTGCTGATCTGCCCCTTGGAATAAAGCAGCTTAGAGTGGTTCATTGTCAATGGTCATGTAAGGGTTGCTGAGGGAGAGGGCCAGCCCTTGTGGTCCCTTTGGTTATGTGTTGTGGACAGCCTGAGAGGTGCTGCCCACAGCCGCTGTGAATGTCTGAGTCAAGATTTACCCTGAGAGCTGTTTGGACTCTTATTCAAGCAGTCCTTCCCTAGGCTGCCATGAGGATTACCTCCTCTGTGCACAAAGGCTGGAGACTGCTCCTGCTTACCCAGCAGGATCAGAGACTTTGCTCTCCTCACCATCAAAACTCAAGTCAACTTCAGCCCAGCTAAAAAAGCTGCAGTTGCAGCAGGGCCAGGACTTAACCCGGAGATTCTTAATAAATGTATTTTCTTCTGGAAATTAGAGTACAGTAGCCGGTACTTTAGTTAACCTTTGCAATGACATATTTATTCTGGTGCACACAGTAATTTCTTATCATAAATTGTTTCCATATGGAAACTTTAGACATTTCTATTTCCAGAAAAGGCCTCAAAAGGATTCTGTTCCCACTTTTCTGTAGAAGTGTGATTATATTTGTAACAATTAAAAATGCAGTTCCCCTTAGGGAAATGTCAGTGGTAATTATCACACTGATGATTCAGAGAATGCTTCCTTCTACAACTGTCTCTTGATAAATTGCTGGTACTTGTTTGACACTCTCAGTTCTCTTGTTTGATTAAATAATCATCGGAAAAAAAATCATCACTTCATAGTCAGATGTCAGTCTCCTTTCATGCTGAAGTGCATTGCTCTTGCTGTTAAAAATCACAACCACGTGATTTCAACCATGTGAAAGCCAAAAAAGCCTCCAAGAGCTCATCTGTGCGGCTCATAGTGTGTGTCAGCAGTAACTAGAAGAGCTGTGCACCTAAACTGATCTCCACATGGGTGGAAAGTTCAGGGATAAAATCCTTGCCTTACTTAGCAGCAGTACATACCAATAATGAAACCATTCATGGAGCTGTTAGTGTTTCCTCAACTCTTGTTTACCGTTGTCTGGGTTTCACTGTGCATTAGGCTTGCAGCTCCTGCTGACCACATTTATTGTACCCTACGCTCCTGAGATAGGGAACTAGTCAATAGCAACATTTCCACTGACTTCAGTGGGTTGTTAGGTCAAACTTATCATCTCTTTGCAAAAAGAGATCTCACTTCTCCCTGTAGCCCCAAACCCTACATGTCCCACATCTTCACTTCTTTCCTTGAAATACTGCTCACTCAGTCATTCCTTGGTTGATGTTCTCTGCCTTGACCTTCATAGCAGACACCACATGCAAATACTAAATCTTAACAGCATCTTATTACATTACCTTAAAGTGGTAAACCACTGTAAACCTCGCTGCACCTTTCCTCTTCCTTTCATTACCAACACATTTTCCAGTCTTGTCTAACTGAGACCAAAAGAGTTTCAGATCACATTCTCAAAATAATACATGCTGGAAAGTAGTACTACTTTATCTCAAATTTCAATCCTTTTGGTAGATGACTGTGGCTCTGTTTTTTTCCTCTTCTTCTGCCTTATTTTTAAGTTTACCTGTTGATAAAGATGCAGTTTCTAACAAATGTGTAAGAAATTCCCACATCCCAGGCCAAAGCCTTCACAGTTGTTATTCTCAGGAAATTTTGTTTGTTTGTTTGTTTTCTCAGCCACAGGCCTATTTGTATACTTTATTCACTCTGACAAGCAGTGAAGCATGTTGGTAGTTTTCTTACACTGCAATTCATTTTCACTACCTAAGTCCTTTCTGTCAATATGAGACACAATACACTGGTTCCTTTTTTTTCTTTTTATTTTTTCTTTTCCGTGATCTCACCCAGTAAACAAATGTGCTATCCCTTTAACCTCTGACAAGGAACAGTCTTTCATGGTGCAGTGAATGGATCAGCCTTCCAAAAGTGGTTCAGCAGCAGTGATTCTGGGTTATGGACTTCTTTGAACTCTTGATCCATCATATCTGATGTGCTGTCTAGCCCCTTGACTGATTTTCAGATAGGTCTCTAACTGCACAGAAACTACCTATGCATTTGGCCAGACAAATCACATGAGCAGATGTGAGATGACCCAAACGAAGTACATAAATGCTGTGTTTGGGATCAGATTCAGTTGCCCACTGTGCTAAAAGCCACGCAGGCACTAACTGAAAAGACAGTACACACTCCAAGGAGCTTCAGTACAGTAATTGAGGAAGGAAATCAGCACCTAGGAACTGGGAACAACAGAAGACAAATGAAGCATGAAACAGTGTTTGGAAACTAAGAGAATTAAAGAATATTAAAGAAACAGCTTTGAAGTTGCAAGGTCAAATAACCAAAGTTAGAAAACACAAAATATTAGACTGTTTCACTCTACCTTTTCTTATGTGATTATGTGCTGGTTTCTTCAGCAGAAATATTTTGTCATTTAGGTAAGAGGTTGTTCACCTAAAGAGCAAGTACTTACTCTTTGGTTTCTTTGCACTGGTTGCCGTGTGCTCTCAGAGTGCACTTACTGTATGTCATTAAAACATTTGCCACAAAGAAGGAATTATTCATGAACTTTGCCATTGTATTTCTTACTGCAGGATCCACAGTTTCACAACAGCTGCAGCAGCCCATTATGATAACCCAGCAGTGGTCTCTCATCTAGCCAAGTTCTTGGTAGCCCTTCTTGTAGTGCTTACGAAAAAGTCTCTGTCACTTTTTGAGCTGATGGTAGGAATCCATCATATACATTAAGAAGACCCCGGGGTGAGTCTTGCTAACATCTGGGATAGATCGCTGGTCATGAAGACGTCACCCTGTGAGAGCTTGGTTCAGCCTGCTGCTGAGGCAGGGAAATGTTTGTGACCCTGGAACACATTTCTGCAATGTAAAAGACTGGCAGTCTTCCACTGAAGATGGCTTTGGTGCAAGAGTGGAGTTGGTGTTCTGTGTCACAGAGGACTGAGCAGTAGAGGGGCCTATAAGATGGGAAAGCTGTCTGGCATCAACTCCATGCAAGGAGAATCTTCAGGAAATCTACCACCACATCCAAAGACTGTTTCTTGAAGCAAAAGTTAGGCAGAATCTAAGCACAACCTCTAAACTTCATATGTTCTTTGCTTTCTTTAATTGTAAAATTTACCATGTGCCAAGAGTTGCATCTTCTATCCCAGAATTGTCACAAGTCAGCAGTTCTGAAAAGTTTATCACACATCTGACTCCTACAGCAGAACAGGAAATGCTGTCTGTCCCCACACCCTCTAAGAGGCTCAGTCAGGAAAGTGTTGTAGCTGTATTCTGCCACCACCAAGAGGATCTGTCTCCATCTAAAATGCCATAGTTCATTTCAAAATTTAGCTGAGAAATACGTGCCTATTTTCATATATATTTATTTATGTGCCTGTACTTCCCTTCGTAGGTTTACACGCCCTATCTCATGCCTCTCAGGCTAGTGTCCTTGTTCCCAAGCTGTGGAATGTTCTGAGGTAGAGGGACTTTCTTGTGTCACAGACCAGGGAAGAAGTCATGATTCAGTCGGTCAAAGACTGAGAACACAAGAGATGATGGCTTTGTAGCCCTCTCAGACTTAAAATACTCCTACAGACCTCTTGAGAGCCGTAATTTTTCAATGACTTGCTTGATGGCAAGTTTGGGGAGCATCTCAAAGGGATGATAAAAGGTGCAACCTTGAATAAAGGCCACAAATTAATAAAGGCTGTCAGATTTCAAGATAGGGGAGAGATGACCTATGTTTTTCCAAATAAAAGGTCAGCTGAAATTTTTAGCATGGGAAGAACACCATGGGTTTTTTTCTATATTCCTTCCTAGAACTGGCAGTTTATTTTCTGCTTAAATATGTGTGTGTATAAAAATTCACCATGCACTGTACACCCAACATAGAAAATTTCTATGGTGTTTGGCAAAGCTGAAAGTTACTCAAAGGAAGATTGTATCATGGGAAATATCAGGCAACCACAATAACAGGCAGGGTGACCCATTCAGCCTACAACAAAACACATGGTTAGAGAGCATCATGCACTGGCAGATTTTCTGTTTCACATCAGTGACCACATATTTCAGCAAGGAGCTAGTGAGAAAAAGTAAGCGTGAGAAAGCGGAATATGTAGCTGCTCCTTAGAAAATATATTGTACTCCTACCTGCAAGAATTTATGGCCTGTGGGCCAGCAATGTGGTTTCCAAAAAGAAAGGAGCATTTTTTCCTGAGCTTAAGCTGTGAGCTGGGGCAGGATGTCAAAAGTGGGAACAAATAATGTGGAATGGTTAGGTTTGCCCATGTGCCTTATGCCTTTCCCATCTAGTCCTATGACCCTTATGCCTTTCTCATCTAGTCCTTTTACACAACAGGTGAAAGACCCCTCATAGTAAGTGGGAGGGGGCAGAGAAGGCTTAAACTCAGGTGCTTGCAAGATGATAAGACCAAGCTGAAATCCTATATAAAAGATATGCAGAGAAACTGTCAAGTATTAAAGTGGCAGTTGTGGAGAGGGGTTGTGCTTGCAAGGAGAACCACTGTGTCCACCAGGCTAGCTCAAGGAGGCAGGGTTGGTCTGCCAGGGACATGTTCTAGCTGACGGCTGCTTGCAACGCCTGCAGTGGCTTAACTGCTCACAGTTTAGAGGAAAACATGTTTAGGGTTTTATTGACATACACAGAGATGGCAACTCATTCAGTTATGACCAACAGAGCTCTTGCTCCAAAACTGCAGGTAAGTGTTGCATTGCTTAAGTGTCTGCCGGCTGGGCTGTGTCATTTCCTTATCGAATTTCCCCAGATGGGAGTACCCCAAGCAAGTGTAGTTACAGCAATTCTTTCTGGTATAATTTGTCTTTGTCTTTTGAGTAAGATTTTTGAGAACAGCAAGTGTTCTTCCTCAACATTTGAAAGGTGTGTTATATTTATTTCACTAAAGCTATATAGGAGCTTTAAAACAGCTTGTCTGAACTTTTAAGTCCTTATGAATTCTGCTATTAAAAAAAAATCAGACTCTTCTACACATGGACAGTTTGGCTTCTCCGCTTGGAGATGTGCTGTATGTGCACACACAACAGTCTTTGAATAAGTAACATCTGTAATGTTATATTTACTCTGATTAATGAAGAGAAAAGCATTAGATCTCCTGAGTCCTTAAATGCTGTTCTGCAATTATGTTACAACTGATCTTTATCATTTCAGCTGATTATTTATCTCATTTCCTCATGATTCTCTGAAGTTGCTTCTTTAAAATTTGGTCTTGCTATTTACAACTATTATTAATTATCCTTATAGAAGGCTGGTGTCTGCAGCAGGAAATGTTGCACTTACAAGTTCTGTTTTACCCAACTTTGGTTTAAATTGTTTGTTGCTGCCATACCTCTGCAAGCTTCAGAGACGATCTGAAAAGTAGTTCTTTTATCAGTAATACTTCAGAATTTGTTATGTGTAATGTTGAGGCTTGCAGATAGATTAATAAAAGCAAACCATTTTAAATGCAAATATTGTCAGAAACTGGAGGAAAGTTGTACCAGACCCAAATGTTTGGACTAAAAACTCAAGGCTTCATCGGGGGAAATGAATTAATATTGCACAGAACTGAATCTGATTAGGATGAAAAAATCATGACTAAATTCTAAAGTATGTATCTACTGAAAAGGGCGAAAGAGTGGTTTAAAGGCATGTACCTCCTCACTACACTTTTGAAAAACCTACCTCGAGCATCTGACAGATCAGGGACATCTAGTATCATAGGCTTTGTTATAAATACTGATGGCATACTAAAGGCACTCTTAAAAAAGGTAGCAGGAGTTCTAGAAGTACCTCAGGTCCCAGCAGTGAATCCAGAAGCCGGCACTAGCACCAGGACTTCCTCTCCAAGAGCACGGAGAGGAAGGCACAAGCACAGAGAGACATCCCTTTCTTCAGGGGAGCCTGCATCCTGGAACAGGACTGCTGTGCAGTCATGTCTTCCCATTGGGGACCAACTGGATTACTCCATATACTCTTTCTGCCTCTGTGTGAGGGTTTGCTTTAAGAAAAAAAAAACATCATTTTTGTACAGCCCAGTCTCTCAAACTGTTTGGGATCCCTAATTCCTAGTCTTCATTCCCTTGATTCTCTTTGTGTTAATGTTTGGAGTCTGGCAGCAGCCGAATAAAATGTTTCTGGGATTAGGCAGCTCCTGGACAAAGCTTCTTTGGGGAATAGGTACACTGGCTCCACTAGAGTTAAGGCTGAGATACCTTTATTGATATATAGACAGGCCTAGTGTGAGGGGCAGAAGGGATTTTAAAATTACCACTGGAAATACAACAGGAGAGACAAATAGTAGTATTCTCTTACCTATAGTGTTGTGTTACTGCAAAGAAAAGAAAGAAGGATGCAGAACTAGTGAATTATTAGGAGCACAGAAAATTTTAATTTAGGTATTTTAAGTGAAGAAAATAAATGCAAGAGGAATTAGATGTGTTATACAGAGCATCAAAAAGAAGACCCGTGAAAAAACAGCTCTTTCAAGGAAATAAATTCTGTTTAGCAGAGACTACCTCCTTGTTGAAATGTCTGTCCCATTAAGTCATCAGTCTGTGTGGTAAAGCCAAATCACATGAATGCTAACAGACTAACAGACTAAACAAAACTATCTGTGACAAAATAAGGGATAACTAGGCCACCGCAACTTTAATGCGGGAGACAAATCCAAAGTTGCGAAGGTATTTGAAACACAGCAGAAAGCATGTTTTCTTAATCCAAGTATCTAATAAGCACTGAAAGAATGAAGCATACAATTGGAAACACATGCCCAAACAATGTGTGACTGCAAGGGGAAGCATGGTGTAAAGACCGGCTGTGTTTCCAGTACCCCTGGAGAGAATTGACACCATGCAAAGGTGTTGGCACTGGTCTCCGATAGGAAAATGCAGCTGGAGGATGAAGCTCTGTTAATGAAACAAAGGTTTTACTAAGACCCTTAATTGAATCTACACTGGTATATTCTATAGCAGGTTGGCTTCTGACGCTGCATAGAAATGGATAAATAGTGAATTCCAAATGGACAGTGGGGCTGAATGCAACATAATCACAGTAAACGCTGTGCCCAAAGTTAAAATTCAAAGCTCTGCACATTTCAAATAGCACGATCAAAATGAGTCCATTTGGCAAAGTTGTTCTGGCCTGCCTGCTAACAGATAGAAGTGTTTGAAATTGTGAAATAGAAAGTCCCAAGTGTGCTTGATTGAAGAGCAGTCTGCAAACACAGATGATCAAATTGAGTAGATAACCTGTCTATGGAATTGAATTTTAGACTTCCTTTCAAAGAATGCCATGGGACACGGCAGAATACAGGGTGCAATAAAGGCATGTAGCAAATCTCACATGTTTGAGGCAATTTCAAAGTGGATGGGGAAAAAAAATCAGCATACCGAAGTTAAAATTAATAGTTGCTCCCAGGCAAAGCCATAGAAAAAGTAATGTAAGATACAATCAACAGGGAATGACAAGATAGCAAAATAATTAATTGTCACAAAAAGCATTTTTTTCTTTGTCTGCTTTATTAAGGAAGAATTTTGTTAATAGGGTTTGCCTTTTTTTTCTTTTTATAATATATTTTGTTGGCAAAGATATCTGCATTTTTCTAGCAGACTCTGAATGCATTTTGATTTAATCCAGATTCTGATATAAAAAGTAAACTCTTTGAGTGTAACACTTATTTAATAAGTTGAAAGCCAGATAAATAATAGATCAACAGAATAGACAGTCCTCACCTAAGGGAGAACTATCACAGATCCTCCAGCAGTTCTCCTATGAGTCAGCACTGCTCATTAATTTTATCAATATTTTCAGGAGAGGAATTGCTGGAAAAGAATGTGAATTCCTTTAGACATAAATGTATTTCAGGACTTGTCACTTTAACTAAATTACCTGGATCACATGGTAAATGGTCCCACATCTGCTTCCACATTTAACTTTATCACAGGATGTGGATCTGGAGTAGCATGTGGTTAAAATCTGAAAGATTGAGAATAACTGAACATGAATTCCCAAGGTGATGTGGTAGCTCACAGTGGTAATTCAAATGGAAGTAACAAGCAGGAAGGTTTTTTAACTATATGTAGCATAAATCCATCATTAGAATTCAATCTTCACTTTGAAAATGTTGCAGACTTTTTGGGAAAATATTCATAAAAGTGCTGGAATAACTATCCAGAGTCAAAGATACAATTTAAGATTTATTTTAGCACATCCATGTACCTTTGCTTTTAATTTGTCGTCACTGAATGCTGCATCGAAGATCTCCATGGTGGCATAAAATGATATGAGATGACTGAAATTTTAGGGAATGTAAAGCCGCCAGAAAAGAACTGACATTAAATATAGTGATATCAACAAATCCCTAAGCTAAGGGCTGACTAAGGGCTATGAGATGTAGCAATCCTTTGCTAAATCAAACGCTTAATGTCATAGGCTTTCCAAAGCATGGTATCAAACTGGATGTAGAGATAAAAACGCCACAACTGGTTATGTCAAGTTGCAAAGGAAAAAGACATCGAAGTGACCAAGATGATCATGCTAAAAAAATGAGAATCAATGCACTACATAAGCAGAAATCTTGTGAAATCATCCTGTGAGCATCATCCTCTGATACTGCAACTGTTGTTAAAGGGTTTGTCTTGGGGTGATTCTATGACCATACTGTATTCCCCATCGCCTGCTTGATTTCTAGTGTACCTTTAAATTGCAAAGGGGGGAGAGAGAAGCCGAGAGAACTCTTCAAAGCGGCCAGCTTGACCTTGCAACTAGAATGTTTTGCATTCTTTTCTCTCCCGATTCTGACAACATTTAATTGGTTGGAGAACTTTTGCTAGCTAGTCTCTTCGGCTTTTCAGCGGAGAAGGGACTGTGATCTGCCTCGGTAGCTTCTTTTCCTTTTTAAACTGTTTTTAGCTTACTTTTCATCTGAGACCGGCTGTCATCTCCGGACCTGCTCGGCGAGACCCTCCAAAAAAAATCGTCAGACCCTACCTAGCCAACCCGGCCCAGCTCAGGACTGCAGGTTTTACCTACAGAAAGAACTCTAAAATCCATAATCCTCTTTTAAAAAACAGAAGAAGAAATTTCAATTTTTTTTTTTTTTTTTTTTTTTCCGTGACAGCGGGGGGACTCTGTTTTGTTAAATAAATAATTTTTTTCACTTTCACTCAAAAAATTATTTTCCCAAAACCCTGAAAGAAATGCTGCCAATGCGTGTTTGCCTGGCAGCTAAAAGAAAAAGAAAAAAAAACGCCCCTCTCAGGGTATTTCCTCCTAAATTTGTGTCCAAACCAGCACAGGGTTAAAGAAAGACTCCGGGGATTTGAGAAGGAAGCAAGAGGCATGGCTAGATGAATATCCATACCAACTTTTTAGAGGCTCTTGCACGCTAACAAGTTACAAAGATTGTTCTCAGGACTTCGCTTCTGGTCTGAAGCTGAACTTTTGCTTCAGCGGAAGAATGGAACATTTAGTAATAGGAGAGAAGTTGCATGAATAGTGTGTCTTGTTCATGAGTAAGGGAAGTGGCTGGGAATCAGCTAGAACAGCAAGAGGGTTTTAGCACAGTGACTCCAGGGAAGACAGCTGCAGGATACAAACATGTTTCCAGTTGTAAATATGATAAAATAAACAACAAAGTTTGAATCAATGTAAGAAAGAAGAAGAAGAAAATTAATTCTTTGATTCTTTTACAAAAATGGTAGGGTGTACGGATAGCACAGTCAGGGAACAGGAAAGTTTTATTAGTGAGAAGATAGTCATCAGCATTAGCACCTGATGGGAGTAGTCATGTGAACAGTGAAAGGAAGGAGGAAATACCAACTTGGTAACTATAACTTACAACCAACTGGTCTCAAAAGCATACGGATTGATGTACTAACTAACAAAGACCAGGGTGCTGACAGGTGTGTGTCAAAAACTGCCAAACCAAACCCAAGAATGGGATGCATTACCTCTTAAACATTTGTCTGCAATATCTAGGCATAAAAATAGTAGCATCTGGACAAACTCAGTTCAGCATGTGTGCTACTTTCTCTCATGCAGCTAGCAATAAACCATCATTCTAAAAATCATGGATAAATCCACATCTTGAAAGGCATGGTGTCCAGCATGGAAAAAAAATATTTTTTTTGGACGTTGTTATGATGTATTAATTTTTAGACTGGAAACTGGTGGGCGGCTGGAGACCGGAAATACATTACATATGAGAAATATCTACATGGAGGGCAAGTTTCTGACTCCAGAACAGTCCTCAGAGAGAGCAAAATGAAGGCGAACATCTGAAGTAAAAAATCTGAGGGATTTACATGCAGAGGGAAATATATTACGTACCAATTACTCTACCTTACATGTTATAAAACACAGGAAGTTGACAAGGGAATCTACAGACAACAGGGAAAATACAGGAGTAATATGCAGTAAAAGGGCTAAAAAGCAGTGAAAATTCTAAGGTATAGCAAAACCAAAAGAAATCCTCTCAACAGTGTGGATCTAATATTAGCCGGAAGTGCAAAATCAGTATTTTAATCTTCACTTGAAAATCAGAGTGGTTGTAATCTTAACAGAAGAGGAAGATTAAGCACTTTTTAAATTATTATTAACTAAAGAAGATATTAAACAATGCCTACTGGGTTAGAGAAACGATCAGTGAATTTGCAAATTCTTTAAAAAATAAAATACAAAACCAGTGAAACTGACAAAATATTAATTTAATAACTTGCATTCCTCTCCCAAATATGTCAATCAACATAGTTATTATGAAAAATAGGTCTTGGCATTGCACATCTGACTTATTTTAATGAGATTATGGGGTCAGTTTATAAATGTCTCAGCCTAGGCTTCTGTAAGGAATTTACGCCTAGACATTCTAATCTTAACATATGTTTTTCCTACAGTATCCTCAATAGGTAGGTGCCAGCAACTATTTAAAGCAAGTTAAAAATGGGTTAATTTGGAGAGCACATAAGAGTGTCGATGGTATAAACATCGTCATGAAATGGGATTATGGTTAACGAGATTCTGCACAGACTGGGATGTTCAGCACTACTGGCTGTCGTAATCAGCTGGTCAGAAATATGTACATACCTAATGTTTATCAAATTTGTGTCAAAGATGCACTTGCCATGTTGTGTATGTGGTACCTGCACACCTACATTGCTACTACCATGTCTTTGGAAGACTGTTCATAGAGCAGAACTATCAGATAGCTTGTATTTTATTATTAATCCCGTTTATTTTCCTCTAATAAATCTGTTCTTCTGAGTATCAGGTCAGTCCTGCAGCTAAGGTGCATGAATGACACAGAGAAATTTGAGCTGCCAAAAAATACTATACTAAATATTGCAAAATACAAAATAAGAGATTTAGGAAGCTAGTCCTTACATATTGAGGAACATGTGCTAGAAGACAGAGGTGGAGAAAAGCAATGTTATAGTGAAGAAATGTGCTGCAGAACTGCATTTGGGCTACCACAGTTCTCGGTTGCCTGCACAAAAAATATTAAATAGAAATAAAAAGACAGGCTGCTGATGGAACAAATGCAAAACACCCTGATACTGTGTGAGTAGTTATGGCTTTCATTCTTTGAGAGAGGAGGCTGTAAAATTGGTGACAGCGTAAGAGAAAGCCTCACTCAGAGCTCAGTAACTGAAGAAATCAACCTCACACAAATTTCAGGTTTGCTTAGGTTGTCAGAGCAAAGATAGAGAGGTACTTTACTACAATATGTAAACTTCTTTAATGGAAAATGCTGGATAATGAAAGTTCAGTAACTTAGCTGAGAAGAACAGAAGGATAAATTACTGGACAATTTTTATTAGAAATAAAGAAACCTGGAGGCTTTTTATTTTTCTAGTCTGTTCTGTTTGCTTTAACCAATGAATTACGGCTAGCATATACTATCAAGATTCTCCATAAACTGGTAAGTCAGGTCACATCAAGTACCCGTTTTGAAAGTCAGATGTATCACATTAAAATTAAATGGAAGAAATCTAATGGTCTGTGATGTACAGATCAAGCCTTAGATTCCTCTAGATTTAACCTATAAATTTATAAAGCAAAAGTTTAACAAGTCTAGGAAATAACTAATCGTAAACTTGCAGTATGATGGTGTAACAGCAACCCTCTAATTTCTACTGGTGTGCCAGGTTACAAGAGACATCAAGTACCATCACTTGCTGAACGGGTGGTTATGACAAACTGAAACAACATGCACACAGATGCTCAAATTTACAACCACTTTTTCAAGGAGAGGTGGTTGTGAGAATTATGCTTCTGCATAAAAAAGTGATTGGGGCTATCAGGGTAGATGATTTTGCCCTTGGTGGAGTTATATACCAATGATATGTTGTTGCCATAGCACCATGAAGCCATGCATTCCAGTGTGGAAATGTCACTCTAATTGCATAGCAGGGCTGTGAGAAGCTTAAAGTCAGACCTCGGAACAGCTTTCTTTTGGCTAAAGAGTGAGGCTGTCACTGAAGACAAAGTAAATACAAAAACTGGCCTTGGCTGTAGGAGTTGCTTAAGATTCTGAACACACTAAAACTTCGTGATGGGGCTGATCATCACTTGCTCCAAATCTCTGGTGGCTGCCCCTTTGTGATGTTAAGTGCAATTTGGGTTTGGCTGGGGAACGTTGATTTGGGGACTACCCTCTGGGGCAATGCCAGGGAAATCGGCACTGGGAGCCAGCACAGAGAGGGCCAGCATCTCTGATTCCTGCATCTGGACCTGGAGAACCCACAGCAAACTCCCACTAGTGAACATGGCTTTCTTTTTTTTCTGTGGAACAGTATCAGAAAATTGAGATCGTGATGTCCTTTATCGTGTCTTGTGCTATTATTTTACAAGTGCTTGCACACAGCCCTTGAGATACCAGTGGCAACCGGAATATAGTACAAAAAAAATCAGTAGATGGGTCAGACACATTGACAGCGACTGACCTAATGACATCAAAAGAAAGGAATCATAATCAGTGACGCTACCGTTTTTTTTTCTTGGGGGACCTGGTGTCATGATCTGAAGTTAGTCGAGATTAAATGGGGACTAAAATAGACGCAGGAATAGCTGTCTCCTTACCACCAACACACCATTCAGTTGCTCAGTGCTTCAATATAGCTCTTCTGTAAAACCTGCTTTTGTGACCCAAATGACACACAGGCTTTCAGGTGGGAAGCTATGACTGCCAAAGCAGAGGGAGAGGGGTACAGGGTCATGTAGCCTCTATTTTCTTGTACCTCGAGAGCCAGAGTTAATGGGCAGTAATGCACTGCTTGGGGCTGAGAATTGCTCAGACATTCAAACTTGTCCATTTGCCCAAATCTGCATCTCTGATAAAAGAGGAGCAGGTTTAGAACGTCATTCAGAGCCAAACCAATACTGGTCAACAGGCTGAGTGCTCTCCTGCCTCCAGAATAAATCCCACTCCACATTGCAGCTGGCTGAAAGGGGAGCATTAACACTAGCAAAGTTAGGAATGTGTCCCCCCTCTTTTTTTTTTTTTTTCTCTTTCCTGTATGATTTTCTGTTTCATTTTTAGTTGTGAGAGAAGGCAAGAGTATGCTACTATATTGCTACTATATAGCTACTATATAGTAAATCAGACCTTTTGAGTCTGGATTAAATTTTACTTTAGGTCATTTATAGAAAGTGATTTTGGAACCTATGACTCAGTATCTCCACATTAGAGAAAACTTCCCTCCCTGAAGTACACAGGCTTGAGTAAACGTTAGAATAATGGTAGGATAATTCCCAGGAGTGATTCATATTAATTGTGTGGACTTAGTAATAGTACTTGCTTTATTTGTTCTGAAACTCATCTTTGATTCTGCACTGCAACAGCAGTAAGAAAACTTCTCCTATGTAGGCAAAAATGCATTTTGGGACAAGTTAGGACCTTCAGAATTTGGTCCCAGTCAGGCAAGATAAAGAGTGGAAAATGTCTCTTTAATACAAATTTAGCAAGGTGAAATCAAGCTATTGAGAAAACTGGCTGACCATACTGTTAGGATCTTTTCCCTCGAATAAGAAACGGAGAGTACTCATCCCGGTGCAACTTAAGGTCTCTCTGTAAGGAGTGGGGAAGTGGGATTTTCAGGCTGTGATTTTTGGTGGCACTGCACAACCCACATACACAGAGCTTCTGAGGACTGCACATAAAAGACGCCTCTAATGTAACCCTGTACTGCTGCTCGGGAAGAATGTGGCGAGATGACAATATTTTAACACTGAAAACACAACTGCAGAAGAGCAAGTAAAATAGTTCCGCTTCCAAATATCGATCAGAGATGCTTTCTTGTAAAAATTCTGGTGGCTTAGTTTTGAGGTGTACCCGGGTACTAGGGATTGATGGCTCCCGAAACAGCCTCGAACCGTTTGCCTTCCCCAGAGATGCCTCTGCTAACAGCGAGTTTGAGAAGTCAGCATCCTTTCCGTTCTGCCAAATTGATTTCCTTATTAATCAAAAAATCTCATCTTCCTCTGGCTTCAGGTGATTTTTTTTTTCTTAAAACGTTTTATGACTACCCGAAGAAAAAAGAAAAATAAAAAAATAAAAATTAAAAAAAAAAAAAAAAGAAAAAAACAAAAAAAAAAACCAAGGAAAAAGGAGAATAAAATAGAAGAAAACCAGAATTACTCCAAGGTGAGCTTCCAATGACTTCTTGCTCCTTTTGACGGTTCTTGTCAACTACGAACTTTCCCCCCCGTCTCTCTCTCTCTCTCTCTTCGAGCACCTTCTGATCTCAGAAATGTATTTTATACATTTGATGAATGAAGCGATCAATTTCTTTTTCGACCAAGCGTTTTTGGTTTAGAATAAATTGGCGAAACGTTTTCCTCCCTCTCTGTTAGAGTGTTTGCTTTGTTTCCTCCTCCTCCCCCCACCAAGGTAAATCTAGACCGCTGTAATGGCATCTATATGTACAATTGGTGTCTTTCAAATAAGACGTTTTATCAAGTGTCTTTAAATCTGCACTCAGCCTCATTTAACCTCTAAAATTACGCTTAACAGGCGACCTTCATTAGCCAAATTGGAAGGAACGTGCGGTATGTGTTAAGCAGCGTCGTTTCCACGCTGGTATCCCCCCTCCGCAGCAGGCGGGGAGGGGGGCTTTCATCGTCGGGGCCGCGATAAATGTGGGAGCAGCTACACTCCATATTCCTCCCTGCCCGGGCACACGGATGTCCGCGGGCACGGAGCCGGGCGGGGGTTTTTGCGAGCAGTTGGCCTCGGGTTTGCTTGGTCGTGTCCCCGCTCCTCCTCCTCGGAGGGAGAGGGATGCAGGATTCCTACTGCCCGGCCGCATTATGTATCTGTTACCTTGCGAGCGGGCGGACAGGGCTTGCCGAGAGAGCTCTCGCCGCCTCAGCACCCGGGTTGCCTGTCCCAGAGGACACCAATTAAAGGCACTAATTGGACAGCGATACATCAAAGTCTGTCGCTGAGACCGGCTCCTTGGAGCTCTGGGGGTCTTGTAGGCAGGCTTTTGTTTTAGGCACCGGCGTTGCTCCAGGCTCCCGTGTCGGGCTGCGCACCCGCACGACTCCTCTGGACCGCTCCGCTGCCGAAACCCTCGCGTTTCCCCACCCCAGCTGTGGCTCGTGGGTGTGTGTCCCCCACGCTCCCCTTTCCGGTGCGGAAAAACTACGTTGGTTCGGGGCTCTCGGTTCACTGGGAGGACGTCTCACCACGTGTTGACCCACCTGCGCTGACCCTCGCACACTCCCACCCATGAAACCCACCCTTCTCTGCGGTCAAACTATGGAGGCTCGCAGGGGCTCTTCGGTGAGCCCCTCGTCCCCAGGAGTGAGACGAGGCCGGCGGACCCGCGCTGCCCAGGGTTCCTCGGAGCTCCCACCTTCAGGGTCCCTTGAACAGAGGACGTGGGGCCGGGTTCTACCCCTACCACACCGCAGGTTTTCCCTTCGCGCTGTATTCCCTGTGCATTGGGGTAAGCCTCTTTGGGGCAGCAGGTGTTTCTCCGAGCCCGGGATCACTGCTCGAGTCTTGGCAGGAACCTGCAACGGCCGCCCCAGACAGGGCTTCAGTGCCAGGGGGGATGAGGGTTCCAGGTACATGGGAGGTGTTTGGAATAAGGATGAGAAGCGGGAGGGGGCAGTTATACACCGGGACCCTGACAAACAAGTCTGATCTCTTCCCTTCTTTCCACCTCTTTTTCGAGAAATGAAACAATTCTCCCTGTTACGAAAAGTGGTCTATTTCAACTTTTTTAGTGGGTTTATTAACCCCGAATTATTCGGGGCCTCGGGTTTTCCCAGGTGAGGCTGGTCCAAGCCCAAAAGAAGAGCCGGCGTTTCCAGCAGAGGTGCCGTGATTTTCTGCCGGCTTCATCCCGAGCCGGGCGAGCACGGTGCCGCGGTGAGGCCGGTTGTGTGCAAGGCTGGGCCGGGGAATTAGCCGGGCTCGGCCTAAAACAGGGCTGCTGGTACACATATATTTATATATCTCGAACAGGAGCCAGTCAGAGGCAGAAAATGACAGTTCTCCCCGCAGGAGAGCTTGGGATCCACGGGCTGAGCAGAGGCGCGGTTTGCTTATTCTTGCGTGATTAAAAGCTGCTTTTTAAGGTGTCCTTTCTGCGGCCATCGCCTTCAGGAGAAAAGCACGGCCCCGCAGAGACTAGATTGGGTGGCCCACGAAGGACCGCGGGCGGTTACGCTGAGCAGCATAAGAGCCGATACGGCAGGGATGGAGTTTGGTGATGGTCCCCTTTACCCCCCACCTGCAGCTCCGTTCCTTTCATCAGGCCGGGGAGGATGTGCCGGGAGAGCGAGGAAGTGTTTGATCATTTACTGCCCACGGAGGCATTTGTTTTTCATTTTGCAAACGCTTCTCTTTAAGTAATTGTTCCTGTTAAGAGAGTATACCTTTCACTGGGCTTCACCGCGCTATAAATAATCTCGATGAAGATGCAAGGATATGACTTTCACAAGATTGGACAATTGATTAAATCTGTGACCTGCAATTGCGAATAATCTTGGAAGGCTATTTAAACAGATGAAGGCCTAAATTGTCTTGCTTGTATCTGAATTAATTTCTCATTCATCATCATTATGGAGTGATTGGTTCTATTCAGGCTTTGCAGCCTGCTGGAACGAAACTGGATTTAAATGAGACTGTAACACAATTTAAATGCTCCCCAGATTTAACGAGGCCAATCGAGCAGCTGCAATAAACACAAATATTTTTCTAAACAGCCTTGTTTTAAATAATTACTTAATACTTTCATGTGATGTTCTGAAGTGGCAATTTCTGTCTCTGAAGTCCCAGGCACTTCTTTGCATAGAGGGCTGTAGGGAAAATCACTTTATGTGTTTGCTTTGCGTGTATATGTGCATGCAATACACCGATGGAGATTCTTTAAAATGAGGTTTGTAAATATTAGTGTAAACCTGCACTACGTTCTTGGTCGTAGATACACTCAGTTAAACAGATTTAAAAAAAAAAAAAAAAAAGCGGGAGGGGAACGAACGGTGAATTGGAGGCCAGAGGTTGTGATCCATTTGTTTTCTTGCTAGAAGATCCTGAATTAGCTATCTCTTCTTCCTCCTACTTGAGAAAGAGAGAGAGAATAAAAACTTTCTAAAACAGAGACCAGTTCCAGCGAGGGTCTACCCTCACCTACCGTAACCGCATCCCTTCCGCAGTACCAGGTCTGCAGGGGCAGGACGGGACCCTCTCGCCTTACAAAAGGAGAAGCGAGAAGACCTGAATGAAGCAGGCAACATATAACGGACTCCGGATAGAAGGATGAAGCAAAAAGCGCATGGGACTGGTTTCTCTCCCCCTTACATCCACCCAGGAACCTGATGCGCCTAAATGAAGCCATTCGTGTTAACGAGACTTCAGCTCGTCCTGAAGTGGGCTTTACCCCAGGGTGACACTATTGTATGAGGCAGGACAGCGAGCCTTGGGGTGACATATGGCGGAGGGTGTTCTCAGGGGCTAAACTCGGTAGTAAAATAAAGTAGCCAGGCGAGCAGGAGAATAATAGAAAACAAAAGGATCTTTCAGACAGACAAGCCAAAAAGCTAAAGGAGCCGCATGCTTTTCTGCAGGTGCCGGCAAATGACCGAACAACCCAGCAGAAAACGTGAAATATGGAGAGACGATTTGCCAATGATTTAGGCGCTGAAGTAAAGCATAGTGCTGGGAAAGCAGATCCGATCCAGTTTAATCATACAACCTTAATAAAAACATATAGTCTGAGACGGGAAAGTAAGCGTCACTTTCGTTGCTATTTCACTTAATGGTACAGGAGGTGACAGATAAAACACAACAAAGATGGGCTGAGTGATTTGATAGTAAAAGAGCAATTTAATGCGCGAGTTACAGCCCTGCTCCCCGGGATCGTTTAGGCTTAACCCGTTCTCTAGAGCTCATCTTCTTCCTCTTCTGGTCCTTTTTTTATTAGTAGTATTATTATTCAGTTGTTTAAAATGAGCATTATCCCAAACATATGCAGTGCAATCAGCTCGGTCACACTTACAAGAACACGCTTTAATAAGGCAATCAATCAAACGCTAACAAGGGGGGGGCGTGGGGGGCGGGAGGGACGGCCTTTAGGAGCTGAATTTGGCTGGCTAGGGAGCGAACCCGATGTAGCACATGGGGTACCCCGAAGACAACTCCTCTTCCGCTGGTGACAAGGGGCCAGGTGCCCATCGCCGGCTCCCCCGGGTCCTCACTCCAATTCCTCGAAGGGTCTCATCCCCGACCAGGGCGAGGCCATGGAAACCAGCCCGCCTGGTGGCAGTGGCTCGGGGCTAAAGGCAGAACCTGCTGCCGGCTGGGTGCCCTGTGTCTGCCCTCGCCGCCGTCGATGTCCCACGCGTGCCCGGAGCCAACGCCCCACGTGGGGCCGCGGACACCACCACCGGCGGCGAAGGCGTTAACGGCATCGGCCCCACGCAGCAAATGGAAAATTTCATTATGAAGTAATGAGTAATTCCTCCCACTGAGATGTATTGTTATATCTTCCACTTCAATTTAGGAGCACAGCGGCTCAATTACCTAGAAAATACAGTCAATTAAAGGCAGCTGATTGGACACGAGGACGGATCATCGATCTTGTACTTTCCAATATCGCTCCAGACACCTCATTTTCCCTCCCCTATTAACTGAAAATACTCTTGGCATTCCCGCGACCCGCAGCCTATTTACCTGTCGCAGGCAATCTCTGCCCTGTGACCGAACCGCGGAGAAATTCACAGCCACCCTTTGCCGCACCATCCTCCGAGAGTGGGCGATCGGGAGGGCGGCACTGGAGCCGCGGGGAGAGCGGGGACCGTGCTGGCTGCGGGCGCTCCCTGTCCCTGCCTCCCCGCTCCCCCTTCGCTAAGAGGGGATGTCCCAGTCACGGATGGAAGTTGTAATCAGAGGCTTAAATGTTCTTTTTCACCTAGATATATAAAATACATGTATTTGAAAATATAGCTATATATATATGTATATATATATATATATACTTGTGCGCCAGCCGATGGCATTTTCTGAACTGGTCATTTTGCAAGAGCAAACCGATGCCGCGATCGCAGCAGCAGCCTCGCCTGGATCTTGGCCTGCGTTCTCGGCCCAGCAGGTGCCCGTGCCTGGCCGAGGAACGAGGGGTCGTGGGCTATCTAGGAGCTCCCGTTTTTGGTGGATAGTGCTCATCTGCTGTGCCACCCCTCCCCCGACCTCTTCAGAGCTCCCTTCTCCCGGGGTCGCTGCGGGAATAGTATCACTGGCTCCGCAGCTCCTAATTTATCCGACTGGTTCTTCTGTCTGATAAAAGACGAAGTAAAGGAGAGGGAAAGGCTTGCAAAGCTCGGATGTTGTTCGGCTCTGCCCTTGGACGCTGTTTACAATTGTTATTTCCGGGGGGGTGTGGGGACAGGGAGGGAGAATTTGTGAGTGTCCAAAAAGGACCATTGCTTTCCACGTCCATGAGGAAATCTCATTTATAAAGGGTGGAACAATCTGCTCTTAATGATTTAAAGACGGTGACTTTGGATCAGGTTTTTAAAAGCTGTAATAAACAATATTTTTTATTGGAAAAATATATCCTGGCACGCCCGTGTCTCTTCCCTGCTCTCCATCCGCTTTAGGGAAACGCTGCTATGCACTCCCTCTCCTAAGGACAAAAAGTCTCCGGTGTGACAATAAACCAGGGGCTTCTGAGCAATTTAGTACAAAGTAGATACAGAGGTGTCAACACGTCTTTGTTCTGTCCAGCATTTATTTTCCTGCTTGTTGAACTGTAACTATCAGAAACTGCACGGTGAAATTCGTCTTAAGCAACACTTTTACCTTTTTGGGTTTTTTTAACAAGCACGATAAAAATATGAGTGAGAGGTTGTTAAAACGTGTCGTTTTTATCGGTTTTGGTGTTGTTATTTTTGTTGCTATTAAGTTTTATTCCGACATGGTAACAAATTCTGGCAGTGTGATTTTTGGGCTATTTTAAAACAGAATGAAATAAATAATTCCGGTTTTGGAAGAAACCACTACCCAGCTCCGTGCCCGTGTTATTTAAATTTAGTGTTACAGAAATCCAAGCAAAAGCAATGATGCTGCCTTCTTACCAAACACCTTCTGGATAAGAGACGGATGGGTGAGTTTGTCAGAGAAATACTCAAGAAGGAAGAGTGATCGGTGTGAAGGACACACACAAATGCAAAGATTAGGGTTGGGGAAAGAAACACAAAACCCAACACATGAAATAATTACTTTAAAATAAAATTATTTAAAAAGAAAGAAAGAAAAAGAAGACACAGCAAGGAAAAGGCAATGAGAGAACTGAAGGCTGAAGTACAAAGGAAGGGAAATCGCCTTTGCTCCAATTTACAGACTGGTGATTGTCTGAAGGAGTTGTGCTCCCTGTCACCTAATCTCTTCCCTTGGCGGCTTGTTAGCGTTTGGCACGGGGTCTTTGCTCACAGAGCCTTGTACATTCGATATTCAAAAACCCTCTTTACATATACATCACTTGCTAATTTCGTCAGTGTGTGCGCATTTCAGCGACTGATAATAGGACATTGTTATTTAAAGGACAAATAGCTCTGACCCATAAAGAGTCAGAAGCTCGTATTTTTTCCCTGCCAGTACCAGTCTGCCTCTTAGAAATAGAAGTTGGAATGAAAGTGGAAATGAAATGCTGGATTTCTGCTCACAGCGAAGAACGAGACAAGGGAGGGTAAATAATGCAATTAAACGACAAAAGTAATGTACAGAATGACAGGTTTTCTTTATGGTAAAGCATTGTATTTTCTATAGAGACAACTGGATAATACTGCCGAGTTGCAAACCGGAAACCTTTTGGGGTTTTTTTTGCTGTTTGCCTGTTGTTTTTATTTTCTGAACACTGAGAGATTACATCTTTGCTTTCTTCATGCGCACAAGCCATTTCGTTTTCAATATAGTGTTTCTTTCAAGTATTTCAGATTTTCCTTCTCCGTCTCGTAGGTTTGTACATAAGATTTGTTGTGATCCGCAGAAGCCCCAGCCCTTGGGAAGAAGTCTATCCACGGAAAAGAAAGTCCTAGCACATTTCTATAGGTGGCTGGAGCGTATTTCATTCGAGTTGATTTTCTTCCTCCTTCGTGCCTAAATTCCTTCTCAGAGATAAATCACTAGTAATTTCTTTCCTTCTTCTTTCTTTTATTTTTCCCCCCGTGGAATGTAAATCCTTTTAAGACTGAGCTATTTTTAGTCTTTTTTCTCTTTTTTTTCTTTTTTTTTTTTCTTTTCTTGCTGTGGGTGTCCATGGCTGAGGAGAGAACACGGTTAAATAAACACATGGGCTGTAGGTACATTAACTCGAAGAGAAGTCCGGGAAAGGGATGAGTGTTTAATAACCCTGAGACAAAGGTTTATCTCGTTAAAGGTACTTCTTCTCTCTGGTCCATGGAAACTGAGGTGGCTTTGCTCAGCACAGAGGGCGTGAAAGTGAGGAAGGAGTCAGTCCTGGTTGTGGCCGAACAGGTAAAGTCTGATCCGGAGGGTCTCTGCGCCAGTCCGTTGGACTGGCCGCTGTGGCATGCCAGGCAGGAGCAGGGATTGCCCCCGGCGCTGCTGAGTCCATGAGTTGGGGCAGGGTAGAGAGAGGGATGTCTGAAGGCGCACAGCAGTTCTGGTCTCGGGTACGGATGGGAGAGGACCCTGAAGGTGTCCAGAGGCCTCAGGGGGGTACTGAAGGGAGTGGCGGCAGAGGCCGATGTGGCACCGATGCCCATGTGGGAGTAGTAGGGCAGGGGCAGGTGGGACGGGAATGGATACGGCAGGTTCCCGGTGGCTGCCGCGTGGCTCATCATGTACGTATAAAACGCCGGGTCGGCCGGGTGAGGCCAGGTCATGGCCAGGCGCTGCCGCTTGTCCTTCATCCTGCGGTTCTGGAACCAAACCTGCGGATAGAGGAGAGGCGAGAGCCGTCACCCGCCGCCGCCCCGCTCCGCCTGGCCGCCGGCCCAGGCCCTAGTCCCAGGGCGGTGCGGCGGACGTGGGTCTGCCGGAGAGCGGAGACCGGCGCCAGCTTTCCCTCCTAGAGGGGGTTGTCATCACGTACGGAAGGATCAGTTAAGCCCCTATAAAATATCTATAGGGAGACCCAGAGGAACAGCCCTTTTAGGGTGCTTGTTTTCCCTTCTGCTTGCTAGGGCTTGTCCTGCTGCCCCCCTCCCCTCGCCCCTGAGTCCCGGCCAACCGGGCAGCGCTGCCTCATTGCTGCCCTTTCGAATCCAGAACTACCTGGGATTGTTGCTATGGGGTTTATTTTCATGTGCAAATGTTTTGGAAAAGGCAAAGCAAAGCGCGATCGAAACAAGATCTGCTACTGGCTTCGTCTTCCCTCCCCCAAGAGCTGAGCGAGATTTGGACTGAACCGAAGGGAGGATTAAAAATAATCTGCTAGAGAGAGGTCAGATTAGCGGCGCTGGCCGGGATGGCTCCGGGAGCCGTGTCCCGTCTCCCGCATTGCTGCAGGGTGCGGGCAGGGCCAGGAAAGGGGCGGGAGGCGGGGGGAGCTGAGAGGGAGGGTTATGCTGGCGAAGCGCTTTCCCGAGTTTTGCAAGGAAGTTTGGCCATATAGATTTATATCGTGCTAATTGGAAACATGTCCGAACTGCGTGTACCTTGATGGTGGTTTCAGGCAGATTTAGAGCAGCCGCCAGCTCACATCTCCGGGGCCTGGACACGTAATTCTCCCGGTAAAACTCCTTCTCCAGCCGGGCGATCTGCTCGCGGGTGAAGGCGGTGCGGTAGCGGCGCATCTGGTCGCTGGCGCTGCAGGCCAGCGAGCCCTGGGAGCCGCCGCTGCCTCCGCTGCCCTTGGGGTGATCCCCCCCGCCGCTGGGGCTGCCGGCCAACGCCTCGGAGCACGGCCCTGCGTGGGGAGCCCGGAGCAACGACACACGCTCGGAGGCGGGCGGGCACGGAGGGATGCTCGCCGTCCGCCTCTCCAGCGAACCCACTTCTGCCCCCCATTCCACCCTATTCGGCGTTTGCGTGCCTGGCCCGACATACTGAGGGCATTGGGGTACTGATATCCGAGAAGAACCGGGAAGGGGGGCAGCGAGAAGGGGGATGAAACACCGGCTAAGGGTTTGAGGGCGGTTTATTCACTCTAGCTGGGACGTTACCTGTCCCCCGCCCTCCCCGACACACAGCCCCCGCAATGGCGGTGTCTGCTCGCTGAGCCTCCCACTCGCTTCCCGCACTGGGAAACCGGAGCGCCGCAGCATCCCCCGACCCTGAGTGTCTGGAAAAGGCAGGTGTGCCCGCCGTCCATGTAGCACGGCTCCTCTGTCCCTTCCTCCAGGCCAGCAAGGACTCAGGAGTGGAGCAGCCAGCAGGCAGGGACTGTTCTCTCTGAGGGGGAGGCGAGGCCTTAGGGATCTCCGCTCAGCCTTCAAAGACCAGGATGGGATATTTTCAACGAGCCTCTAAGAGACGAGGGAGGACAGACAGCGCTCTCTACACTTCCCGGCTTCTTGAAGTGATTGAGGAACGGGGAGGGGGGAGAAGTGGGTTGTTGTCAGGGTAGGGGCGTCTTTGCCGGGCTGGGAAGGTGGGAATAGGGAGTAGGGAGTGGGGGCAGGGTGAAAAGGGGCCTGTCCGCTGCATTTGCTTTCAAATGCAACTCCCCCTCATTGTGCCCGAGACCAAAGGCAATTAATTCATTGGGACCATTTCCGAGCTGGCGCCACCGAGACATAGAAGTGACAAGGTAATTTGGTCCTCTCTTTTTTTTCTCTCTCTTTTTTTTTTCTTTTTTTTGCTTTTTTTAACCCAACGTGCAAACAAGGCCCTCACTACCACACTCGGGGCTGGCATGAGTCGGCCAGTGATTTTACGGTCTTTTTGGGCGCTTCCGCGCTCGCCCGGGCACATTTCACCCTACAAAACCACAAACAGCTCTTGGCCAGAAAATCCGTTTGATCTTACCCCCACACATACACATACAAAAAAAAACCCGCCGGTGCGGAGGATCGTAAGGGATTTCCTGGAGCATGCACTGTCTGGGCGATGGGGAAGAATAAAAATTAAATAGAATAGATTGAAGAGGAGAGCGCGTGGTTGTCTTGGCCAAAAAGATCCTACGGGACAAGCTGCAGACCTGATGCATCCCGACGGGAAGCCTGGCTCCCCTCCAGGGACGCGGGGGCTGCCCGGTGTCGTGTCCTCTGACTCCCAAACAAGTCTCCCGGTGGCAAGGAGGTGAGGAATCAGTCAGGAAAGATATCACACACGTGAAGACACACACACACACACCCGATTTTGTTGCCCCTCGCTCAGCTGGCAAGGGGAAAACCCCCTCCGGCAGCCCCCCCGCCCCACCAGCGCTGCCACCCAGCCCCGGAGCAGACGTGGGGCTGGAGGCATGGGAAGGAGTTGGGTACCTTTGCTGTGCTGGTACTCGGCGCTCCCCGTGGCGCAGTCCGGGGTGCAGCTCACCTCGATTTCCTCATAGAAATCCGACTCGGTGTCCGAGCTGCTCTGCTGCCCTTTGCTGGAGGGGAGCTCCGGGGCGGGGGGCTGCTGTCCGGCCGAAAGCAGTGCTGCCGCCGCCGAGCGGCTCTCCGGCATCGTCCCTGTCCCTGGCAGCACCTCCACCTCCTCTTCGTCTTCTCCTCCGCCACCTCCTCCTCCTCCTCTCTCCCGGGACGACAAGGGGCCAGGTCTGGGGCTGATGCAGTTCCGATGGATCATCTTCTCCTGCGGCTCCGCAGCGGGGCTCCCCACTGCTTCGGACAAATTAGGCACCCTCTTGCCAACTAGAGCGCCAAGAGTAGTCCCCTCCAGAAACATCACCATCTCCTTCCTGGTTTCCATTGTGGCTTTGCTTAAGGGAGGGGAGAAAAAAAATCCAGATCTCTTCCCCCCCTCCCTCCTGCTCCCGCCCCAGCCTCGTACAAACCCAGCAACCCTCTCCTGCCAATGCAGAGGAGCCAGCGGTGAGATAGGGTGACCTTGTGATGCGAGCGCTACACTCTGCTGTGCTGCTCTGGGAGGGATCACCATTGCCCTCTTCTTTCTAAGCTGTCATCCTCAATGGTGCAGTCGTCATTACAGTACCACTGGTGACGCCACACATTGATTGCCAGTGGATAAATAGAAACGTCTGCCATTGGGAAGATGAAAGGAAGAGCCGGAGCGAATGGGCTAAATGCGTGATGCACCAGGTGTAGGAGCCTGAGATGGAGAGGGAAGTGTGAAAAAGAGATGCATATGGAGCTGCAAAGAGGTTGTAACATGCGGAGAGAGTTCCGCAGGGGGAAGCCTTGCCTGACAATTAAATAGCCCTTTGACCGCTTTAAGCCACAACCTTGATGTAGAATTGAGGCGAAGATCCTTAGCTGCATCCTGGAAGTGAGAAGATACGTACTCAAGCCTCTTCCTTGGATGCATTATTTATTGCTGGCAATCAGCTTCCGCCTAACTGCATATATAAGGCTTCTAAGAATCCTTTGCAAACTTGAGGATAAAGAAATGCGATGCTGACATTTGAATGTAAAAATAGCTTTGATTTCTTGCTCTGGGTCAATATCGGTTCCTATCGGTATAACTGTCATTGCTTTCTGTTTACTGGGATTAAAATGTTAGTTTAACATTTGGAAATGTGGTTATATATTTATTGCATTTTACATATGAAAATATACAACTACTTCACTTGTAACTGTAGTTATTCTGGCTATCTGCCGTTTATCGTTTGTTCTTATTTCTTCCTTTTCTGTTTCCATTTTTCCACGATTCTTGGGCTTTTATGAGGGTTTTATGTCTCCTCTCCTTTCTTCTTTTTAACTAATTGTTTTGCACAAATTATAATCTGCTTTCGGTGGGAGGGGGGAGAGGGCGCTGCAAGAAGAAGGTCTGCCAAGAATAATTCAGGCTCAGAAAAGTGCAAGTTATCAAGGCCAGAGCTTATGCTAGCTAGCAGATGTTGTTAAAACAGACATGACAAGGGCAACAATTTGGACAGCACTAGTCTGAAAATAAGGGACCTTTTACCATAAATACAGTGGCACATGTAATCTTTTTGGTGTATTATGGTATCTCTAATGAATGCGGTAAGGATCTCATCTTTAGTTAATATTGCCTCACACGTGTAGTGTCAAGTCATTTTTCGCCATCTGTCGTAACTAGGTTGCTCTAAATTTTTTTCTCGGAGTGTTATTGGCTAGTCAGGATACAGAAAACATTCAACCAATTACAATCCCAACCCGGTAAGGAATTTACTGGCATATCTGAGGTGACGTTGCTTCGGTGGGGAACAGGCAGCGCAATAGGAAACATGCTGTGATTTTCTGTCTAGCCCTGCGAGCAGGATGCAGAGAGACAAATAAACAAGCAAACAAGATTCCCGGGCTGCTGGATGCATGGATTAAGGAGTGCTTCTAGCAATAAGCATACTGTTTTCAGGGTGATAAACCACGAATTTTTACAGGGCTGTGGCCACCGTTCTCCCTTTCTCCCTGTGTATACACGCGCGTATTTTTCCATGCAAACGCACATCATGCGCATAACACACTCTGGACTGTGCTGCTTCCATCACACGTGTGAAGCGTGCACTGCTCCAAAACTTGCAAAATTCTTGAAAACTCATTGTTAAATTCCCTTTCCCTTCTCTCCCTTGCCAGCCTCTTGACCGACGCGTGCCCTGTGAGGACCTGACGCCCATCCCTGTCGCAGCCGGGCTCGGCTCTGCGGGCTATGTGAGCGCGGAGTCGGAGAAACCGGGACCAGGTCCGGGTGGGTGGAAGGAAGGAAGGAAGGAAGGAAGGAAGGAAGGATGGATGGATGGATGGATGGATGGATGGATGGATGGATGGATGGATGGATAACACAGTCCGTCTTCTGTGCTGAGCAGAGCAGAAGGGCAGCTCTGATCCCGCTGAGCGGAGCGGTGCGGACCGGAGCTGTGGGGCAAGGCCGGACAAGGCGAGGCGGGGGTGCTCGGGCAGCGCTGTTTCCGTGTCGCGCTGGTGCCGCTTCCCACGGCTGGTGGCGTCGTTTCTGTGCTTTGTTGGAGCAGGCGGGGGAGCTGTGTTCGTGTTCCTGGCACCTGCGGGGGGAGTGTGAAGGTTCGGCCTCCCCCCCGGGCCCACGGTAGCCCCAGCTTCCCGAAGAAGCTCACCTCCAGCCTCCTTCCTAGCTCGGCCAAGCAGCCCTGTGGGAAGAGGCTGGCTGGTATCTGTGGCTGACAAAGAGGATTTCCGCAGTACAACGAGTTTGGTGGTAGCAAGAAGAGGGATATTCATGTCTGTTTCTAAACAAGACCGTAATGAGGAGCTGAATTCTGAGTGCAAGGGAGCGCTCCCAGCGTGGGCGATAGAAACGATTTTGGGAAAGTTAACGGGAAATCTTCTCTCTGACACACTGGAGCCCTGGGGATGATTCCTGTGGATTATGCTGGCCGATTCCCAGGAATTTTATCATCTTCGTTTACGAGTCACCGCTGCCTCCTTCCTCACCCCATTCTTAATGCGTTCCCACCAAGAAGCCACCCGTCTTGTACCCCGGGTCGGAGGTTTTGTTGAGCCCGAGACGATGGTCATTGCCGCGGAAGGCTTGGCGCAGCCTGCAGCAGCACAGGCTGCCGTCCACCCCCGCGCTGACAGACGCATGCCCCCCGCCCCCCTACATACACATGCTTTAATTTGCCAAGGGTAAACACAGAGAGTTAAAGGCCCGAGTGGAATCTAAGAACGGAGAGAAAAAAAAAAAAGTACTGGAAATTTTGGGGTCAATTTATATTGGATTAGTAAAGGCTTCTTAAAATGTCTATTTTTCCATCCCCCAGGAGGAGTACCGCCACAAGAGCCCCTCGCAGGTCAACGAGCCGGTGACGCGGCGTGGTGGAGCGAGAAGCCCCGTCCCGCTCTCTGCCGCCGCGAAGTTTTGCCTCACCGGGAATGCGGGGTCCGGAGCACTGTCTTCTGTCTAGTGTTTCTCTCAGATCTGTCACGCCCGATTTGGAAGGAGACTCCCTCATTTGGGATTAATTTCCAAGAAGTTTGGAAAGTGTATCTCTATGGGTGTGGGTGGGGTTTTTTTCCTGCGTGTTCCAGACGGAGATTTAAAACCTGTTCTCTCGCGCTCGCTAGGTCACAGCCAGGATGCCATAAATATGCTCAAAACTTTTCAAACTTCTTTATTTCTCCGAGTTTGCAGCTTTCCTTGCTGATATATGGCCGAGGCGAGATCGGGACACCGAATCCCACATTGACGCTGTCTGAAACGCAGCTCCGTATACGAAAAACTAACGAAAACACACACACACCCTTCCCAACACGAGAAAGTAATAGGGGGACATTAAAACATTGCTAGAGTGACATGCTCATAAATTAGGCATTTTCCTTGAAAGTGCTAAGCCTGTAGAGGGAAAGGCACATCACACTCTCCTTCCCCGCGGGATATTTATTTTTCTTAGCCGGTCAACAAGGTGTCAGTACTTTTGACCTATACTGTCCAGTTAGGGCTGGGAAGCCACGATCAGTTTCCGTAAAAAAACTCTGAAGTCTTGTCGTCTTTTAAAAAAGGAAGAAAGTTTTGACATATCGCGGAACGATTTAGTGCTGCAAGAAGTGATACTTAGTTCAAATGGGTGACCAAACCAGAAAACCTATTTTTAAATTTTTAATGGGTAGTGTTAACAATAATGGCGTAATTATCACAGTTTTATTAAGGCTATTTTTTACGACATGATTAGAGGTGGAAGCTTTGGAGAGAAGAGAATAATAGGCGCATTATTCTTGTGTGTAGAGACAAGCTGGTACAATGACAGCACATAACACGTAAGTGGCGTTGAGGAGAGAGAGGATAGAGCCGTGAGTGGGATGTGCCTAGGAGAGCATGTAATGGTATTTATAGAATCCGATCCAGGACACATTTCTGCCTCCCTGTACCTCTGAATGCCAAATTCCGGCACCTCTGCGGAGGGCATGTGTCTGTTCTGAATTCTTTTGTTGTTGTTGTTGTTGTTGTTGTTGTTGTTAACCTGTTGGCTGTCCGAAGCAACGCCTCATTGTCACTGCATGAGGTTCTGGAGATTTTTACCTTGTTAGACCAAAATCGGGGTGGGGGGGGGGGAACG
>VWPU01021658.1:0-18401 GCA_013398955.1 Callaeas wilsoni | reverse complement strand
GGGGCCGGGGCTTGGGCTGCGGCCGCGGCCGGGCGATGGCGGGGGCGATGGAACCGGGCAGGGCTACGGGCGAGGCTAGCCCGCCGCACGCCTCTCCCGACGCTCCCTGGTGCGGAGAGCGGGGCCCTCGCCCCGCCGCCTGCTCTCGGCCCAGTGGGACCCTGGGCTGTGCGGGGACCGAGGGAGGTTGGCTGTCCCTTCGTTCCCACGGCAAGGCGAGGTGAACGCTGTTCGTGATGCTCCGGTGGCCTGCGGCCTGTCACCGTACACCGAGGGCGGCACGGCACGAGCCCCGGTGACACGGTGTGAGCCGCCGGCAAAGCCCCAGGGATACGGGGGTGGGAATATTGGATTTTCCCCCGAGCCGATTTGTGCACAGCGAGTCAAACGTCGCGGTTCCTTCAGTTTCCTTCAGTTTCCTGCCGTTCCTTAGTCCGTTGTCTCTCTTTGCTGCTGTGACGGCTGCGGATGGAAGGAGCCCCGAGCCCTGTGGCGGGTCCCTGGTCCCCTCGCAGCCCAGCTGCTGCTGCCGCTGCCTCACCATTTCTTCTGCCAGGCCGGAAGCTCGCGAGCCTCTGTCTCGCCAGCCTCCATTTTTTGGGGGGCTGTTTTCCTCGTGATGGGGACCCCCGTAGGTCCCCTGCTTGTTTAGCCTGCGGCCGGCACGGAACTGCTTACGCGGGCATCGCAGGCTCTTGTCCAGGTGAGATGTAATCTGTGCTGCTGGCAGTTGTGGGCACGGCACCCAGCCTTCTTCCCAAAACCACAGGTTTCTTCCCCAAGTGTTGCTGGGAGCCGCGGCGCAGCACCGTGGGTGAGTGCCAGAGCAGGCTGGGCGAGATGTATCCAGTCTGTATCACATCCCCTATACAGGCCTGTTGCATATATGCAGTGATTTTCCAGCTGGTGAGCAGAAAATGCCTCTATACGTAGCTGCCAACGGCAGATTCAAGAGAGCTGCTGGTTTTATTAGTTATTACTATTATTGTTTTGATGAGGAGGGTGGCAAGGCCAGCTGTCACCTCCTGCTCATGGCCTGCAGGTCTGTGGGTCAGATGCATCACAGAGCGGGAGCAGATCGACTTAGCACATGGCTCCCACCATCTGTGGGGTAGCACAGCCACTGATGGGCTGGTGCTGGGAGCATCCCCAAATGGGACAGGGTTTATGACCTTCCCTGCCTGTTACTGGCTGTTCCCGGAGCTGCTGTGGCATGGAAAGCGGGCATCCTGCTGGGATCACCCAGCCTGGCAGTGCTGAGTGGTCCCTGTCAGTGTCAGCGTGGCTTGGAGCAGGTAGTGTGCTTATTGGCCCCATCGCTGCCAGGACCGTGCTGAAATGGCAGAGGAAGTGCCAAGATGCTGCCGTGAAGCTGAGCACGAATCAGCTGAGGGAGAGGAACCAGGTTTTCCTAATTTACAGCTGCCAGAGAACCACTGCGTGAGCAGCCTGTCCCAAACTCTGACCCCTTTTTGCTGGCTTGGCCTCTAGTTTTCCTGTTAGATCCAGCTGCATTGATGTTGTTATCACTGCGGGATCACTGAGTCGTGCTGCCACAGGGACCAGCCTGCTCCAGTTACTGAGGTGGCACGCTCCAGGGTGGGCTTTTTGCCCAAGATAGCCAAAAAGCCAAAGGCACTGAGAAGGCGTGATGGACGCGAGGAGGATGGGTGACCAGTGGCAGAACGCGGCAGCCGGGTGACCCTGGTGCTGGAGGCAGCCTCGCAGCATCACTGCCGACGCTGTATTTGATGTTTTTAAGAGAAACACACCCAGCGCGATTTAAGGCAGCGATGATGCAGCTCCTGCCCAGGCTCCCCGTGGCCCCGGACGAGCCTCCCCCCGCCTGAGCTGCGCAGGGGCGGCTGGTGGCAGCCGCTCGCTCGCCCACGCGCTGCCGGTGCCGGGCTGCGGCGCCGACACGGTTAAGGCACGGCGGGATCGGGAGCCGGCTGCAGCCACCGGCGGAGCCAAACTTGCCGAGTCAGGATGTGAGAGCGGCAGGGACGGCTCTGCAGCATCCTTGGGTGCTGTCGCATCCTGGGGCGCGGAGGGCTCGGCTTTCCCCTCCGCCAGACGTCTTTTCCCGGGGACAGAGCGGGAATGGGGTAGGAACCGTCATCCGCTGCGTTTGCCGCCGGCTGTAGCAGCTGCTCGGCACCGGCGCCGCTTCCCGAGACCCGCGGAGCCTGCAGCCCGCCGGCAGCCGGGTTTGACTCATTTCCTTGTGCCTCCCGACCGCGCATCGCCCTCCGTCCGAGCACCGGAGACAGGTAGGTGCGGTGCTGGGTGCCGGCGGGGCCGCGGCCGTGGCTGAGCCGTGCCTGGGCGCAGCAGGGAACTGGCAGTGTCACACACCGGGGACCCGCGGGCAGCCCGATGGACCCCGTTGCTTTGGCACTGGTGTACGTGACGGCAAAGCCGGAATAACCCCGGCCGACGCGCCGCGTGTGATTTTGGGCTGTGTCATTGACTCGGGCAGCTGAGCAGCGCCGGTGCCGGCGCTTCGGCGGTCACGGGCGACCTCACGTGTCGCAGCTGAGTCCCCAGCGCCCGCCTGCCGCGTTGTCGTGATGATGGGCTGGGGAAGGCGCGGGAGCCCACCCGGGCGGTCGGAGGGGCCCGGTGGGCTGGAAGATGCTTCGCCGCAACAGAGGCTCCCGGGCCGAAGGAAGGGGCAGGGCTGCTGCTCTGCGGATCCCTGCGGCGCCGGTGCAGCCGGGGGAGGGGGGGCACGGGACCAGCACGGGGCATGAGCGCAGAGGTGACGGCAGGAGGTGGCAGGAGGTGCCGAGGCGACAGAGCAGGGCAACGTGAGTCATTTAGCTAAAGTCACCTTCCCCGTGGCGTGGAGGGGGGCATTTGCTGCAAACACAGTGAAAAAGGGGGAGAAAGATGGGGACAGGCACCAGGAGTGGGGAGATGCTCTCTGCGACGTTACCTGCATCCCTCGCCTGACTTGGGCAGGGTGCTGCGTTGCCCAGGGCAAGGGTCCCCCAGCTCTCCCTGCCCCAGGGCCTCACCCTTGGAGGATCAGGCTCACCAAAAGCAGCAAATTCGTCCCTACATTCACATTAATTCCATGTCCAGTTTCACCCTACTCTGGTGGTAGCATGTCTGGCAGGCTGCAGTATGTAGTTCCCCCCATGCTGGCCCAGCTCCTGGGGGCTTCCCAGCCATAAACCATCCCTGTCGCAGTACTCACACTCCTGTACCCCACTGTGCTGCCAGGGATGGGATTGGACCTTGGTGGAAGCACAAATCATAAGGGTGTCCTTTGCCTGGCTCCTGGGTGCATCTGCAGAAGAAAACACTTTTCTTCCCTCTCGGGCCATTGCCAAAACTCCCGCAGTTGCAGACTCGCAGCTGAGTTGTGCCATGAGGAAGCTGGAGGTGCAGGAGCAGTCTCAGGGAAGCACTGAGCTGCCGACACAGAGGGAATTGGGTTTTTAGTGGTGCCTTTGGCTCAGAGAGCTCAGAGGGATGAATTGGCCCAAAAGGCTGGGACACTTTGGCTCCTCAGAGTGCAGAGCTCTGACCCGTGTGCCTGTGGTCCAGCCATGCTTGCCAGCAAAGTCCCTCTAGCACTGCCAGGGACTTGCCAGCCACTGCACTTGGTCCCCGCAGTGTTACTGGGAGGCAACGGAGAAGAGACATCCGGTCCTGCTGAAAATTGCGGAGATTTGAGCTCCTGGCGCCACAGCCCCCTGGGATACAGAACTGGCCAGTCGTGAGCCACGCAGGAGTCCGGGATTGTGACAGTGCAAGCAGGGAGCTGCATGGCTGCGCTGGGACACGGGGGTCCGGCTGTCCCCCCTGCAGGCGTCCCCCAGCGTCCCTCAGCTTTGTTATGCCGCCGCTAACGAAGTGACGTTGAGCTGGTATGAGCGGGCAGGACAGTGCCCGGCGGGTGGTTGCTGCTGAGCCCTCGATGCTGCAGGCAGCTGCCCACTGCCAGGCGAGGCCGCGGGAGCTGCGGAGCCAACACTCGCAGCACCCGGGAGAAGCCGGGGGGTCACAAGGGCTCGGGGGGCTCAGCCGGGTCCTGGTTGTAGGGCTCGGCAGAGTCCTGCTCCGGGCTCAGGTCAGTGCTGGGGGTTCGGGAGAGAGCGGCTCCCTCTTTTCGAAAATAAACCCGGCTTTACTGAGGCTGCCTGAGCTCCGGCTCCAGCGCGGCTGTGGCCAAGGGAGACGCACTCCTGCAGCGCTCAAGGAGGAGGGCGATGGGGATTTGTGCCGGGGGCTGCAGCCCGGCCGAGAGCTGCGGTGGGCGGGTGGGCGGCTCCGCGGGGATGGGCTCGGCTGCCGCAGCTGCTGCCATTGGGCTGCGTGGGCTGCAGGGGCTGCGCCGGGATGCAGGCACGCCGGGCCGGGATGCCGGAGGGATGCAGGATGCGGGAGGGATGCAGGATGCTGGCACACTATGCTGGGATGCAGGAGGGATGCAGGATGTGGATGCAGGATGCAAGCATGCCCCGCTGGGATGCAGGCAGGATGCAATATGCAGGCACACTGTGCCGGGATGCAGGATGCAGGCATACTGTGCCAGAATGCGGGAGGGATGCAGGATGCAGGCATGCTGTGCCAGGATGCAGGCGGGATGTGTGCCAGGACATGAGCGCACTGTGTAAGGCCATGCTCCCGCTGAGCCCAGGGCAGCCGGGAGGGAGCCCAGAGATCTCTCAGCTCCCATCTGGGAAACAGAGCAGCTTGTGACCTGCAGCGTAAAGATGGCATCTCACCGGCCTAAAGAAAGATGGGATAAATTTAAATCCCAGCCCCAGTTCTGTAGGGAAGTGTCATTGTTTTCTGTGATACTGGAAAATGCTGACGGTGTTGCAGGAGCAGGAGTACAGTTCCCACGGAGTCATGCTGGATGCCCCTGGCATGGGGACAGGGACAAGGAGGGTCAGGGGTGCATGGGGGTGAGCCCTCCTTTCCCTTGGAGCTCCCTCACCCCTGTGCACACAGTCACATGTGGGCTGCAGGAAAAGCCAGACTGTTGTCCTCCCCTTAGCTTGTCCCTTTCAGAGAGACCTCCGGCAACAGCTTCAGGATTTTCAGAATGTTTCATTTTTTAGACCCATGTTCCTCACCATTTCCTGAGATCTCGGGACCCCCAGAAGTTTGGAGAGAGCAGCTAAGCTGGAAAGTCAGGGGAACAGGGCTGGGGCAAGATGGTTTTGGGATCAGTGGTGGGTCAGAGTGTGAGCCCCAGAGTCTGAGGCTGGCAGAGCTGCTGTGCCCACGCTGCTGCCCATGCCACATGCCCATCCGGCTTGAGATCTCCTGCAACAGGAAGCGCCGTCATGCGCGTGCCCCAAAACCAGACATTTCTTCCTCTTTTCCTCTTCCCCTGTGGCAGGGGTGAGGCGGCAAGTGGCTCCGGGGAGCCCAGGCTGGCTCCATGTATCCCGAATCCACCACTGACTCCCCAGCGCGACTCTCGCTGCGGCAGACGGGCTCCCCAGGAATGATTTACAGGTAAGGGTGCAGGGCAGTGCTGGAGGGACACTGGGGAGCTTGAAACCCAAGCCTGTGGCAACCCAGAACCACCACACTCCCTGAAACTGCCCTTATGCTCCTAAACTGCCCCAGCACGCTTCGTGCAAAAGCTTTCAGCACAAAATCCCCACACAGTAGCAGCAGCAGTGTTTTGGGGTGCTGGTGCCTGTTATGGGCACAGGGGGCACTTTCAGGGTCGTGGCAGTGCTCGCTGCACAGTGTCCACTGTGATGTGACATGGGTGGGTGCCACTGACCCTTCCCACAGCCACTGACTCTGCCACTCAGTCCTGCTCCTCCTTTCTAATGGGGTTTGTGGCATCTTTCTTCTCTCTCCCCTTTGCTGTCGGAAGCGCGAGGTACGGGAGCCCCAAGCGCCAGCTCCAGTTCTACAGGTAACCCGGCCCTTCCCCCTCTCCAAAATTCCCCCAGCGAGTGGCTGTGGCCCCTGCCCATGCCCAGATAATGCTGGCACAGCACTGCCCTGCCCACTGTGCCGGGGTCCCTCTGTGTGGGATGGGCATCACAGGTGTGGCATCACCTCATCACCTGCTCGCGGGTTCGGAAGCACGGTGTGGGGACCCTGGGGTGTGGCTGGGTGGGGGGGACCATCTTCATGGGCTGTCCAAGCAGCAGAGTGTGGCCACATGGCTGTGGGGGCAGCCACTGCGGGGTGTGGGGCTCAGCTCAGCACAGCTTGGGGGGAGCATCCCATGCCAATGCTGTGCGTGGAGCTGCCCCTGGCTTTTCCCAAGAGCAGCTCTGGGAAACCAGCCAGCTGCTCCGCGGCTCCTGCCATTAGGAACAGTCTCATTAAGTAGTTCAGGAGGCAACACTCGCCCCCACCACGCTTTTACCGTCTGAAGTGAGGGCGGCACTTTCCCCACACACTATGCCAGCAGCTGTTCCAGTGCTCCCAGGGCCACAGCAGCCCGGTGGTGTGGAACTGGGTCTGGCCTGGCTGCGGCAGGGTGGGGGACCAGGGTCTGCCCCTCGATGGAACCGCAGCTCCCCCACTCCATCCTGCACATGAAGGGAGGAGGTGAGGCCGGCCGGCACTTGGATGGCTCAATGGCACTGACAGTGTCCATCCCCATGCTGCCACCAGCACTGCTGAGCCCCAGCCGTGGGCCAGTTTGGGTTGCCAAACTGGCCTGAACCGCTGGATACGTCTGGTGCAAAAGGCTCACAAGGCCAACAGGCAGGAGCTTGTCTATAGGCTGCCTTCAGGCAGCAGCCACCTGTGTCCACTGCCCCGTTCCGTTTCGGGGCTCCCTCCTGGGAGAGGCTGCCTTTCAGTCCTGCCACAGCCCAGCTCCGAGTCCACTGCCGCGGGGACCACAGGAGGGCTCTGTCTGCTGAAGGGCACCGTCTCCGTTCCCTGATGGCCCCATTGTCCAGCTGTCCCCACACTGTGCTGGCGATGGGGGACCTGTCACCGCAGGGCGAGGGGCGGTGGTGCCAGCGTTGATAAAGCAGCGGCACATCCCCGGGCTTTTAGCGAGGCGCCATGAATAATTTAGCTCCCCCTCGCAAGGAAGAAAATCCCCTAATAGGGCTAATGGAGTGCAGCGAGAAGCCGGGCGCTGGGGACCCGGCGCAGCCGCCAAGCGCTTTGGACGCCAAGCTCCGACACTCCCCTAATGCAAAACAACGCGGTGGCCGCGGCTCTTATATCTGCCCCGGGGCAGCCCAGCCGCCCAGAGCTGCGCTGCTGCTGAGCCGCTTCCCTGGCGTGGTGAGTCGGGGCCGGCGGCACGGGCGGCGAGCGGGGCTGGGCATGGTGGGCGATGAGCGGGGATGGGCACCGCCATGGGGCAGCCGCTGCGGGCAGCAGGGAAGATTTTCTGTGCAGGGTGACTTGGGATTTGATGGCTTAGGGTGGTTTTCTTTTGGAGTTTGGGGTTTTTGTGGCTTTAGGCAGGCTGGTGGCTGCCAGCTTCCCAGCTTAGCAAGCAAGGCTGGCCAGACATCTCTCTGGGCAGCTGTACTGCCTGTCACCCACTTGTTGTGCCCCTGACGCTGCTAACAGTGCCGTTATCCTGCAGAGCCTGTGCTCTGTCCCCCATCCCTGCTCCTTCCTTGCAAAACAGCCTCTCCCACTTGGGCATGGCACAGCTTATCCTTGGCAGATTCTGCAGCCCTGCTGCCACTCATCCCAGGAGCACTGGGATTTTTGCTATCAAACGGCCGTGAATGCACCCACCGCCTCCGCGCTCTCTCTGCCATCCGGTTCTGTTCTGCCAAAAATCAGGGAAGTGTCAAGATAGGGCGGCCGGTGGATTCCCACCCCATTCCTCAGAGGAGCTCAGATCAAATCCCCAGCTCTGCTTGCTGTAGCCGTTTTGCTGCTGTAGAATAGCGGTGCAGCCAGCTCAAGCTTCTCCTTGCTGCTGTCAGGTGAGGGGATCCTACCAGGGCAAGGGGATCCCACTGGGAACAAGGAGATCCCACCAGGTGCCCATACCCAGCAGGAGCCACCAGCACTGCCCTAATCAGCTACAGAGAAGGGCTGGTGCTAGAGGTGCCGGGTCCAGTCTCCAGCTTTGAGGTGTGGCAGGAAGAGGCTGATGACCAGGATTTGATTTGGTTTTGCCACAACAGAGGCAAAGGTTTCCTTTCTATGTCTCCCAGCTTTCCCAAGGCCTTGCTACAGAGCAGGAGGAGCACGGGGTGGTCTCTGGCAGCACTGGCTGTCAAAGGAGACCCCCAGGGTTTTGGTCATACCTGGCCAGCTGCTACTCCATATCCTCTGGGTTTCCTTCTCCTTTCCTCTGGAGGTCACACCTCAATGGCAGAGAGCACTTCACTTTTGGCTCCTGCAGCTGTCAATGTGAGCTTCACAGGGAAAGAAAAAACCACCAGTGGGAGCCTGGCTGGAGCCTGACACCGGTGTAGATCTGTCATAGTGCATCCCCAGTGGCCACTCCGGCACCAATACCACAGTTTTGGCTCCAGTCCCTGCTCCTTGCAGACACTGAAAACAAGGGAAGCTGCAGAGAGGGGCACAGAAATCGATGCCAGTGCCACTACCAGTGAGGTCTCAGCCATAGAGGCAGCAAGGACTCGGGTGTGTGAGGAGCCCACCCTGCGGCAGGCTATTTTCGGCAGCCGCACCGGCTGGGAGGTCGCTGCCGCGGTGGTGGGGAAGGTGTTGGCTGGTGGCGCACATTGCAGCAGCGTGACGCAGGCACAGCGAGCACCCAGTGCCCACAGACCCTCTGCCGATGTCCACCCTTTCCAGAGAGCCCCACAGGACCCCTTTCCCATCCCGATTTTCCTTGCCCACTGGCACGCAGTGCCAGATTCTCAGCAGCAGTACTTGGGCCACTGCTCACCATGCCTTGGCCGGCTCCTGGGACCCACTGCGTCCATCACAGGGATGCAAACCAGTGCAGCCCAGACAGTGCAAGCTGGGAGCCAGCACAGCCAAGGCACAGGCCACACTGCTGCATCGTGGCTTGGGGCAGCTGTGGCAGGCACCACTGCAACCTCAGACACGGACTGTGCCGCATCCCTGTCCTGCTGCTTCTCCCGTTGTGCTTCAGCTCCCACGCCAAAGCTTTGCTCCGCTGAAGAGACTGGCTTTGCTAGAGTCCCCACATGTCCTGGCAAGGGTGAGTGCCCACCACTCCAGCATGGTAATGCGGGCAGGGCTGTGCCCTGAGTGGCGAGGGAGCCCATGTTGTGCTTTCCCAGCTCTCTCCGTAGCACCACAGAGTGTTTGGCGGCGTGGCTGGCCGGCAGAGCCCACGCTCGGGTGGCAGGATGCTCTCCATGACCTACAGTGAGAGCCTGCGTAGCGTGGCCAGCCGGCCCAGCCCCGAGTGGGGGCTGCCCCCAGCCCCTCGGGCGGCCGACGGGCTGGAGCTGCGGCGGCTGCGGGACGTGCGGGCGGCGGCGCGGGCGAAGACTCTGGAGGAGTTCTTGCGGATGCACGGGCTCTCCCTGGCCGACAGTACCGCCCGCGCCACTGGCATGAAGTACAGGTAAGGCAGCGCCGCGAGGGCTGAGGTGAGGGGATGATACAGGGGACGCTGCTTGGTGCTGGTTTGACACCTCCTCAGGAGAACGGCTCTCACCTGTGCTCGCCTCGGCTCCCCTGTGCCGTGCCGAGGCTGGGAGGAGCCGATGCCCTGAGCACGGCAGCAGCCGATCAGCGCCGTTAGCACTTTCCTGCTTGGTGATCTTTGACCTTCTCACTTGACATTTCTGTTTGCTGCTTGGGCATTTGCAGATGCAAACACCCTCTGAGCTTTAAAGATTAGGCACCTGGAGGAAACAGCCACTGAAGGGCTGTTTCTGCCTCAGAGGTGTAAATCTCCATCTGATGGGGGTACATCTCTGCTTGACAGCAGTTCATCTCCACCTGATGGGTGTAAATCTCCATCTGACAGGGGTACATCTCCTCCTGACGGGTGTGCATCTCCTGACTGATGGGTGTGCATCACAGCGGGTGCATCATTAATTTTGCATATGGGTCCTGGTGCAAGGTGTATCAGGATTTCAGCCAATGTCCTTGTGAGGAGGACGCTCTGGGCAGCTGGAGAGGTGGCCACAGCCCCTCAGAGGGATGGGGCTGCTCTGCTGGCATTGCAGGTGGGGCAGTGGGGTGCAGGGCCTGGCACCCCCAGTAACCCAGGTCAGGCTTTGGGGGGCACTAGGGCTGAGGACAGTGGCTGTTCTCCAGTGACAGTACAGGGGTGCCCCTTGTCCCCCGCTGCAGCAAAGCCCCCGGGAGCTGGCAGCTCTGCCGGCTCCTGCCGTGCTGCACTGTGCCGTGCCGCACCGCGGGTCAGGTTCCCCTCCGCTCACAATGACCGTGGTAACATTTACACAGTGGCGAGAGCCCATCTAATATTAATGGGGACATTATTTATTGATGGGAGCAGCTGGCACAGGCACCCCAAAGGTGCTCCTTCTTTGGGCATGTCCTTGCTGCCCACAAAATTTGTGGGGTTTCTCATCCTCTAGGGGCTGACAACTGCTGCCAGGTCCCCCCCGCACTGGAGCTGGCGCTGGCAGGATTACCAGCTAAGGAGCTTTGCGACAGAGGGAAGCGGAGGAGATTACAAGATTTTTCATTAGGTTTGGGGCAAATGCGCATAATTTCCTGCAAGCCCCGTAGCTGCATCTTGCTCCATTCTGAGGGGCACGGCAGGTGCTAGCAGCCGGCACGTGGCCTCGGCTGCAGGAGGTGCTGTAGCGTGGTGACTTGTGTCCCTGCTTCGGCAGGAGGTGCTAGGCTGGAGTTCACCTCACTCGACTTCGCTTGCACTGGAAAAATAGGGAGAATGTGCTGCTGGGGCTGTGGCCCCGAGGGCGACAACTTCGGCAAACAGCTGGGCTCTGGGCAGAAGAGCCATCAGCATCGCCGCCACCTGCGCTGTCGCCCAGCCGTGGGGATGGCGATGCACACGCGTTGCTGCCAGAGGGTTTGGTTTCGGACCCGTGCAGGGGATTCTGTGCTGCTGCGCGTGGCCGGAGGGGAGGCAAAGAAGGACCTCTTCACTCCGCAGCCTCAGCCCTCGCTGTGCGCCAAACCGGGGCTGGACCAGCAGCCGTACCCGGGGGGGGAGGATGCCCAGCGGGGCGCGGGGGAGCCCTGCCCCGCCACGGCCACTCCGGTGGGTACCGGCAGCGGCTCTGCCCCTCCTGCCCCCACCTGCCCGCGTGCCGCTCGCTCGCTCGCTTCCTGAGCTCATCAAATATTGAGGGCAGGAGGGCTGACGGGAGCGCTCCGCGCCCGCCGCCTCGCAGCCCCCCGCCGTCACGTTGGCGGCGCGCGGGAGGAGCTCCCCGCCTCGCCCGGGGCGCCGGCTAAATTTAGGCAGCTGGCGCTGCTGCCCGCCGGAGCAGCATGCAGGTCTCCTTTGTGTGCTCCGAGCACAGCATCAAGAGCCGGAGCGCGGAGGACCGGCTGAACCGACAGAATGCCGGCAGCCCCAGCCTCGGCACCCGCGGCAAGTTCCGCGCGGTGGCCATGGTGGCCCGCAGCCTGGGGCAGCTCTCGGTGCAGAACGCCCCTTCCTCCAGCGAGTCCAGCGTCAAGCAGCCGGGGATGAAATACCGGTAGGAAACGGGCACTCCTGGGGCTTTTCCTGTTCCCCACTGCGATCGGGGCGGCGAGGGGAGACTCGGGGCCAGGGGCGCCGCACTCCCCTATCTCCGGTTCGCGTCCGGCTCTGTCGGTTTCTCGTCGCTAAAAGTGCTGACCGTGCGCCTCCGTGCGCCTCCTCGCTGTTTGCTCCTGTCCCCTCAGGGCAGCTTTGATCCAGCCGCGCGTAAAATCTTCAGGATGGGGGGGAGAAGGGACCCTAAAATTCAGGGTAGGATTAGTAGCATCCTTAGTGTCTGCCAAGCCGGGCTGGCTGCCGAGCCGGGGGGGTCTGGAAGTCACGGTAGCGTTAATCCGGGCTGCCATGGCATCCTTTCGGTGCTGCCGGAGACTCAGTGCCCTGCGAAGCGAGTGCAGAGCCGTAAGCGGCTCTGGCTGTCCAGGGTGGTTCTGGAAATGGGGTGGTGTGTGCATGTGGGATCCCCCCGGCCAGCACCCACAGGGCTCGTGCAACCCATGTCCTGGCTCTGGGGCAGAATGCTGGTGGCTTCCCCCACTGAGGTTGAGTGCCCACCCGGGCATGGGGCTGGGGCTCCCCCTGGATGAGCAGGGACCCCAGGACAGGGTAGGACCCCCCCCAGACAAGCCTGCACGCCATGGTCCAGCTGCCAGCGGTTGCGTGCGTCCGCTGCAGCCCAGATGTGCCAGCATTAGGCACAAAGTGTGTCAGGCCAGCAGAGCGCTGGGGTGAGCTTGACCCACCAGTGTTGTCCAAATCAGCCGAGTCCCCTTTACCCAGGCACTGGGGAGGGGGCTGGTCCAGTTGTGTCCAGCTCTTGAACACCAAACCCTTGCAGTGGTAACAGCAGTACCTGGGGCAATGCGTGGTGACATCCTCAGGGCTCAGTGCTCTTGCCTCACAGTTGTGTCCTCATCCAGAGGAGGAGCATACCAGGAGCACCCTCTCCCAGGCGATGGGTGATCAGCTCAGGGGTCCCCACTGGTGGCTACTGGAGGGACAATGGCACAGGGGGATGCTCCAAGCAAATGGATGGGATAGGAAGGCCATAGCACAGTGTGGGGGGATGCTTGGCCTTCCCAAGGTCTGCCAGTTTCTCTACTGGGCAGCCGGTCAACACACTTTTGGGCTGGGCAGCCGAGAGCAGCGATGGCCACCTGCCCAGGGGAACCCCAGCAATGCTCTTGGAATGGCCAGGATGAGGCAGGTGCTCTCCACTCCGCATGGCGACCCTCCATCATGGGGGCTTGAGCCACTGCTGCCCCACGGCCGTGGCCTCTCCCCACAGCGACACGCTCTAAAAACACCACGGGACGGGGTGAGCACCAGTGCCTCCAGATTCTGGGCAATAATATGGCAGCACAGAGGGATGCTGCCCTGACTCGGTGCAGCCCACGGTTGCCCGCGGCCGGGCCGCAGCCGCTCCCTGCCCGGCTGCCGGTGCCCGTGTCGGCGGTGCCGGCGGTGGCGGTGCCTCTGGTTGCTATGCGACACCCGCGCGGGCGAGCTGCCGCGGCTCACCTACACTTTATTTATTTTAACGCTCATTTCTTGAGCCTTTGTCATTTTTAACAAGTAACTGGCTCTCCATCACCACGGCGAAGGCGTCTGCCAGCCTGGCCCCCTTCCCGAAAGCTGTTCTCCAGTTCCTTGTGCCGGTCAAATTTTCTGGGGTGCTCCATTTCTCCAGGATGTTGCTCCACTCCCGAGCACCCTCGCCTGGTGCAAGCCCTGTGGTTCCCTGTGCCGCGATGCAGAGAAGAGGCACAACTCATGCCGTGTTTGGGATGCTTCAGTCCTGACCACCGGCATTGCCGGCTCCTCTTCCTCCAGTCTCATTCTCCAGTGCCAGCAGCCCTCTCAGGGCAGCCGGACACCCCAGCCTCATCACGGGGAGCTGCTTTAACGAGGTCACTGCTCTCCTAATAGCCCTGCCGGGCACGACATCACTGCGCAGGTGCAGGCAGTGCCACTGCCGAGCTGTGGGATGCCCAGCCTGGGATGGCTCGTTAATCAGTTGAGAAGGGACTCTCATTGTGGGACCATCCCAGGTGGGGATGGGGACCAGGGGCCACCACCACACCTCCCAGTACTTGCGCCCGGTGTGTTTGGTGGCGTGCAGGATGCATGAGACAGCATTTTGGGGCTTTCTGGCACCTTTCCTAATGGTCTCTGTCTTCTAGGAACCTCGGGAAGTCTGGGCTGCGTGTGTCCTGCCTAGGTCTGGGTAAGTGCCAGGGTTTGCTACAGCCCCTCGGCATCCCCTCAGTTCCGCAGCAGCTGCCGGCACTCCCCGGCCAGGGCAGCGCTCGCTTGCCCCGACAATATTTGCAAAGGGAAGGAAAGGGTTTTCCTCAGCCCTGCGGCTGTTTTGAGTCATGGCCCAGAAATTGTCAAATTGTTTTCTCTTTTCCTGACACGATAGGAAGCGACTGGGCCGTGCTGGGAGCACCACAGTGCACGCGGCAGGGCCAGCTGTGGCCACCACGTGCCAGGGCTGTGCTGAGGGAGCCGTGGTGGGTGGCCAGGGGCTTGAGGTGGCGGCGGTCGTTGCTCACCACATTCACCATGCACACACCTCTCTCTCCCCTGCAGGAACATGGGTGACTTTCGGAGGGCAGATCACAGATGAGGTAAGGCTGCACCTCTTCACCTTGTCCCTCCCCAGCCTTTCCCTGGTGAGTGTGGAGGGGATGGGGCCAGCACAGCCGTGGCTGTGGCCGGGGTGCATGCAGCCTGCGGAGCTCACCAGTGCTCTGCGCACGCGCCCGTGCGCCGGCTCTCGGCCACCCCCTTCACCGACCCTGCTCTCTCCTCGCAGATGGCAGAGCAGCTGATGACTTTAGCTTATGACAACGGCATTAATCTCTTCGACACGGCAGAAGTCTACGCTGCTGGCAAGTAGGTACCCTGCTGTGGCAGCACCACAGGGGTCTCACCCCATGCCCTGGCTCCCACCAAACCACAGTGGCACTGGGAATCTCCCATGTTTGCCAGCTGCAAAGCAGCTTCCAGGACGGGGCTATGAGCGCTTATTCTCAGGGGGGTCATGGTTCTGGCAGTCCCATGCTTCCCGTGGTGGCCTGTATCATGCAGGTGCAGCCGTGCACCCTCCTGGCACAGTGAGCAGCAGCTGTACCGAGGGCATGCTAGCCCAGGGCATTGGTTTGTGCCCATGCATTCACTTAAAATTAGCAAGCTCATGCACCGGGGGCAGCTCAGCTCTGGGCGCGGCAGCCAAGGGACAAACAGTGTCTCCACAGCCACTGCATTTGCCTCTTATTCTCCCGGGGTCTGGGGCCGTCCTTGCTGGCTGCCACCACTCCCCATGGCCGCAGCAGCCAGGTGCTAATGGCTGATGTCCCCTTCCCTTGTAGGGCCGAGGTGGTGCTGGGGAACATCATCAAGAAGAAAGGGTGGAGGTAAGCCAGACACCATCACCATAGTCCTGATGGGCTGGGGAAAGCTGGTAGAGCAGCAGGAGCGTGCCATCCCAGGCAGGGTGCACAGGGCTTTGCAGGTGCTGCCACCAGTGACTCTCTCTTTTTCCCTGCAGACGGTCCAGTCTGGTCATCACCACCAAAATCTTCTGGGGAGGAAAGTAGGTAACACCTGTCCTGCAGTAAAGCAGCTAGCACGAGTCAGGCTCTCACCCCAGGCTCTCACCCACCTTTCCTTTTCCAGGGCTGAGACAGAGAGGGGCCTGTCCCGAAAACACATCATAGAAGGTAAGGGTAGGGGTGAGGGTGCTCGCCAGGCAGTGCTGGCCCCGGTGCCAGGCTGTGCCTCACCATCTGCCTCACTGCTGGCAGCATGGGGCTCAGCACGCCTGACAGCCCCATCCGTGCCGCAGGTCTGAAGGCATCGCTGGAGCGGCTGCAGCTGGAGTACGTGGATGTGGTGTTCGCCAACCGGCCCGACCCCAACACGCCGATGGAAGGTGGGTGCGCGCTGCGGTGCCACACTCCTCCCTGCCGCCCTTCATCGCCATCGCGGTTGGTTTGCGCCAGGCTTGTGTTTCAAGGGCATTTTCCCTCCCGAGCAGAATTCGCTCCTCCGCCACCACGGTCGGCCCACGCCACAGTCACACTTCTGCCACCCCCTGCCTGGCACCAGGACCCTCTCGGGCTGCGGCGGGGCAGGTTGGCGGTGCGGTGGCAGGTCACTGCCCCTGTCCCAGCAGTGGTGACTCCACTTTCTCTAAATCTCTCTTTTATCACCAGGGGACCCATTTAGTTCCTCCAAGTCCAGGACTTTCATCGTAGAAGGTACTCCCTGCCCGCACTCTGCCCGCCAGCCGCTGCCTGTCCCAGCGGTGTTTCCCGGGGCAGAGCCCCCACTCCTCTGTGATCCCCCATCCCTGTTCCTACCTCTCAAGCAAACCAGGCCATGAGATGCAGAGGCAGCGGCAGCACAACACAGACACTCCCTGGCCCTTCAGACTGTACTGCAGTTTAAAGGACAAAAAGCAGAGAGGCTCCCACCCCCCAGGGTCCTGCCATGGGGTGCCCTTGGCACATGCCGGGGTCTGCAGCAGGGTCCCTCCCCACTGGGGCAGCTGTGAGCATGCTGGGGTGTGTGCCCCGGTGCCGGCCGGGCGAGCCTCGTGCCCCTTGCGCTCCCCGCTGCCCGCCTTTGGCTGCAGGAGCACGCCTTGGCTTGGCCCCAGCCCGCATGGCTCAGGGCTGGCTCCCCTGAAGACCCCTGAGCGGCTCACACAGGGTCCAGGCTACCCTCCCTGGGTCTCTGTGTGTGGGCAATGCATCAGTCTCTCCCCCTGCAGCGGTGCCAGTGCTGGTAACCCCACAGGGCATGGGGCCACTGGCAGAAGCCTCAGGCTGCTCTCCATGCAGTGAGAGCCTGGCACCGCGTGCGGCATGTCAGGTCGGCTGTGGTCCCCGGCGCATCCTGAGTGGCTGCTCCCTCTGTCCCCATCCTGCTCTTCTGAAAGCATTCCCCGGACACCACCCAGCTCCCACCTCAGCTTGGGCAGCGGGATGCTCGCCAGCCATCAGTGCGGTGCGAGCCCCCTTCTGCCAGTGCAGCCTCTGCTAAACCCCACCTGCCACTCTCTCCTTCCCTCCCGGCAGAGACGGTGCGAGCCATGACCCACGTCATCAACCAGGGGATGGCCATGTACTGGGGGACCTCGCGCTGGAGCTCCATGGAGATCATGGTAGGGGCCCAGGAGACCAGGGCGGCCGCAGCGGAGCAGCCCCAGCGACGCCGCTGATGTTGATTTAATTAGACAGCAGCTGTTGGGAGCCAAGCGTGTGCAGATGCACTTAAGCCTTAATTATTTTTCGGGGCGGCCGCTCAGGACTTGGCTGGGGGGTTCGGCAGGGGGCTCGGGGGGAGCGGCGGGGCGCTGAGGGTCCTGGCTCTTCTGCAGGAGGCGTACTCGGTGGCCCGGCAATTCAACCTGATTCCGCCGATCTGCGAGCAGGCCGAGTACCACATGTTCCAGCGGGAAAAGGTGGAGGTGCAGCTCCCTGAGCTCTTCCACAAGATAGGTATGACAGTGGGGATTCCTCCCCAGCCCCCAAAGCACAGTGCTCCCCAAGCGCAGTGCTGCTGAGGCCAGGCACCACGGTCCCTGCGGGAGCTGGGAGCAGCAGTGTCATCCCCCTGTTCTGCTCTGTCCCCAGGCGTTGGAGCCATGACCTGGTCCCCACTGGCCTGTGGCATTGTCTCGGGGAAGTACGATGGGGGCATCCCCCCCTACTCCCGTGCCTCGCTGAAGGTGAGCTGCACCAGGGCTGGGAGGGCACACAAAGATGGACAGAGCTGGGAGGGCACACAGAGATGGACAGAGCTGGGGGAGCAGGGCCAGGGGCCTTGCAAAGTCCCCATGGGAACAGGAACTCCAGGAGCCACAACCCAGGGAGTTTGGGGATGCTCTGCCTGTGCAAGGTGCTGGTGCACCCTGATCCCACCACAACACCTCTTCCTGCTCCCCAGGGATACCAGTGGCTGAAGGACAAGATCCTGAGTGAAGAGGGCCGGCGGCAGCAGGCAAAGCTGAAAGAGCTGCAGGCCATCGCTGAGCGCCTGGGCTGCACCCTGCCCCAGCTCGCCAGGCAGCAGAGGATGGGGGACAGTGGGGGACAGCTGGAGGTGACACCAGGGGTATCTGGGCCGTGCTCAAGCTCTGCTCTTCCTCCTGTCCCAGCCTGGTGCCTGCGCAATGAGGGTGTCAGCTCCGTCTTACTGGGGGCCTCCAATGCTGACCAGCTGATGGAGAATATTGGAGCAATACAGGTCAGTGCTCCCAGCAGGAGCAACATTTGCCCACAGCACTCATTGCTGTGCTGCACTGTGTGGAGAAAGAGGGTTGCAAACCCAGCTCCATGACAAGTTTTTCTTGCCATAAAGGCGAGAAGCAGAGACGAGGCTTTGCTGGGCTGAGGGGGCAGGGTCGGCCCTGACTCAAGCTCTCCTTAACTGGGTCACCCAGCCGGCAAGCTAGGGCTTGTGGCACGAACGTGGCGGGGTGGAGGCGGTGAGCATTCTCCCGCATGCACCAGGGTCGCAATCCCAGCTCCCAGCGTTGCCCTCATCCCCCGCAGGTCCTTCCAAAGCTGTCGTCTTCCATCGTCCACGAGATCGATAGCATCCTGGGCAACAAACCATACAGCAAGAAGGACTACAGATCCTAAGCGCGCCCGAGCACGCCGCCCGCCGCGCAGCCCTCGCCGCCCGTTCGCTTGCTTACGCTTTGTTGGAGCAACGTGGAGAGTGTGGTTTGCACCGCGAGCGCCGAGAGCCAGCGCTCCCGCCCGCGCTGCCCCGGACATGGCGCCGCGGCCGCCCGGCCTGG